>PITA01001801.1:0-22230 GCA_004023965.1 Spilogale gracilis
TTTTTTTTTTTTTTAAGATTTTATTTATTTGACAAAGAGAAACACAGTGATAGAGGGAACACAAGCAGAGGGAGTGAGAGAGGGAGAAGCAGGCTAACCCCGAGCAGGCAGCCCGATGTGGGACTCGATCCCGGGTCTCTGGGATCATGACCTGAGCCGAAGGCAGTGGCTTAACCAACTGAGCCACCCAGGTGTCCCTGGAGACATGTCTTGAAAGAAGTTGCTGTGGCTGATGTCAAAGAGGTTACTGCCTATAGAGAAATTATTCCTTTTTCTTAAAATATGTGAAAATGCATTGCTACTTTGGAAGTGACTATCATAACCAGGACAAGGAATGAAGTGAGTACATCACCTAGTGTGTAAAATTTAAAGAGGTACTCTCATTTTAGAGTGCCTTCATTAATTTTGTGCCCTAGACCCCTCACTTGCTTCACACTAGTCCACGTACTGATAACTATATTATAATGTGGGCTTTAAATGGCAATAGATTGAGGTTTTAAATATTTGAAGATAGACTCAAGACATTCAGTCTAAAATGCAACAATTTTTTTCTATAAAGCACCTTAAAAATAATTCCCTGTTCATGGAATCCTGACCATTGGGTATATATCAAAACATGGCAATAGGTTTTTTTAAGCCAGGAAAACTTGGTTATAAAATGACTTTAAAAATACTTTTCTCTTGAAGTCTTGACATGACCAGCACTGGGCGTGACCTAAAGATGGAATGAGGAACATGAACAGTTGACTGTTTCCTTAGCAACAAGAGCCATATGTTTCCTTTGAAACATGAAACCATAAGAAACTATTCCCCTATATTTTTCTTTCCTCCAGTTCAGTGGTTTATACAGTAGTGGCATAAAATTTTAATATTTATTCAACCAATATTTATTGAAGACCTACCATATGCAAAACGATAATTATATTTTAAAAATTTAAGTAGGACTTCTTTTGCCTATTATCCATTCAGCTACATTATTAGATGTATGGGAAACTCTGTAATGCAAGTAATCTACTAAAATCTCAGCTCTGATTGCATATAAGAATCGCCTAAGCAGTTTTTAGGCAATTCTTAACATCTTAAACAAAGATGCTGAGGCTCTAACAGAATATGGTTGTGTTGCATGCATCCAGCATCGGCATTTTTTAAAAGGGCCCCCAGGTGATTCTAATGTGCAGCCATGATTGAGAAGCACAGCCCCAAGAAAATTTATGGCATTGATAAATCAACTAAACAATTTGAATTACCTCAGTCGGAGATTAGAGTTTATAGAAAATTTCAGAGAGTGTAGTTCAAATTCTTCCCTGAATTACTATTTTTCAGGACAAGTTTTCAACAAACTAATAAATCAGGGCCCCCAAATTAGTCAATTGCTATATATACCTTGGGTTTTGGGGTAGGAAAAGAGCTGATGAAAGACTATAGCTACCACCAGACCCACCCAAAATCTGCTCCCCCACAGCCTCCAGAAACTAGTCTAGGAGAATAACAAACCTAGAGGTTTCTGTCTTACTTATGTCTCTCAACTGGATATGTAGGCTCAGAGGCCTCCAGAAAAGATTCCCCCCGCTCCTGTCTGGCCCCTTCCTGCCAAGTCTGAGCCTCCCAGAGACTACTCGACTTGGCCATGGTCAAGTGTGAGTGAGGGTGTAGAGAAGATTTGGTCTTCTATTTCTAACCCAGAGTTTGGGCCATATCTTGGATGGAGACAGACAAGACTCTAATTATAAAACCTGTTTTTTGGCTTTGTTTTTTATTTAAAAACTCACCAAGTAATAAAAGACAAAAAAGAAAAATCATTTCCTTTGGTTCAGATATCCAAATATTAGGAAACTGCTCTTTTTTTTTCTAGGATTTTTACAGTCATTTATTGATTAATTGTCCTACTCCACAGGGATTTGTGGAGTACCTACTATGTGCCAGGGCTGTATTAGGTAATGAGGGTACAGATGTGGGGAGTGCATCACTCTAAACACTACAACACCTAGATAAACATGCAGACAGGCGCACAGTTTGTTTGATACATGTGTGATAGAGGTAAGTCCGGGGGCTATGAGAATACCAAGAAATAACTTATTAACTGAAATTGGAGGATAAAATTGGAAAATAAGTCAGTTAAAGCTAAAGAAAAAAATGTAGGTAACATAATATACTAGTTTAACCTACTATTAGTAAGTACACTACTGAAAAAGTAATAGTATGTAAAAACATATGGGTATTACAAGTCAACGGAGAACACTGTGCCTTTAATTCATCCAGCAAATATTTTTTAAGCACACAGTATTAAGAACAGTGTGGACAAGGGGTCAAAACCGTTGGCATGGGAGCACAGTCCTTATTTTTTAGCTGAGATTGTGTTTAGTAGGAATGACAGATAGTAATAATAATGACAATAGTAATGGATGATATTAGTAAAAAAAAATAACTTTTAGATTCTCTAAAAACTTCCTACCAAAAAATGGCCCACAAAATAGTTAATATTGGCCTTACTAGAAAATTCATGAGAAAAGCAAGTCCTATTCCAGACCTACTAGATCAGGATCATTTTAGTAAGATCCCTAGGAGAATTGTGCACACTTAGGTTTGAGAGACAGTGATCTATGATATGCTAAATGCTTTACATAGATTGCCTCCTTAAAATTGCACAAAAACATTATGAAGGGAGGAAACCATTTGCACCTCCATTTGATGACACCTGGAGAACTGGAAGCTTAGCTAAGGTAAGTCGTTTGCCCATGGAACACAGATAGTAAAATGGCAGACTTGGAATCACAGTAGGTTGACTTTCATCCCCAAGTTCTCTGTATCTAAAATAAAATAATACTTAAAAGTAACAAGAACTAATTCAACAAGTAGCTCAATATCTTGAAAGTGGATCTGGCTTTATTCTACAAGTACAAAAATAAGAGGCTGAATCATTTTTTTATTCAACAACCATAGCAATGTATCTGCATGATCTCACAAGGAGCTGCACAGCACACAGAAGCTATGGAGACATGAAAGTCACTATGGGCCCTGTTACAGTCCATGGCTCCAACTGCTTCCACCCCAGACCTCCTCCAGAGGTTTTGAGAAGTTGAGGCTGCTAAATCATCTGCAATGATCAAAGCCCTACAATGTAGTCCCTGGACTAGCATTCCTTGGGCACTGGAGGGCCTGCAAAGATTAATACCCGAACTACAGTTTATCTTCTTTCTACAACTTGTTGAGTTAGTCCCAGATAGCATGCAACAACTGAAATGGCCGCTCAAAACTCTGTCAGCTGCCTGGATGCAGCTGGGGGAAGGAAGAGACTACCATGCAGCAAGGGAAAACAATTCCAAACAATTTCTCAGCTAGTTTCAATCAGCTGAGGAATACATTCTTCTGGCAAAAATCAAAACAAAATAGTTTTCAAAAATGTCTTATCAGTTAATGGCACAACCTTAAACTTTGGTTTTCCTAAGTTCTTTTCACATTGAAGAAGTGACATGCAGGAAAAATATGTCAAATTCAGTTGTTTGCTTTAAAAAAAAGACAAGGCAGATCTCATCCAGTTTGCATGACTGTTTTGAAGTCTATTTCAAAAAACAACTTAAAAGAAAGATGACTGTAATCACAGATGTGATGAAGCAAAATTCCATAATGAAAGAAGAGATTTTACCCCTCCCAGGTGTGGAGGAACTGAGGCTGGATCATCCAAGCAATTGCTTTTGAGATCGCACTGTTTGGTTCCACACATTTCATGTGTAGAGGGACAGTCTCCATTATAATCACAATCCCCTGTAGTTAATGTCTTTCTCTTCCACCTGGGTTTGCTGGTAATATCAATAAGGTTGTAGCTGGTTATTTAACAGAGAGATTCAAAAAGTTTTATTTGCAAGGTATCTCAATGGTGCCAGACCACATCAAATTGTTTTACTTTTCCAGGGGAAAAGGAACGACTTGCATTTTTTTGTATGGCTGCAGTGGGACTATCCTGTAGGTGGTTGATGGTGCAATTACATAGAATCTTTCTGTGCTTTTAAAGATGCAACTAACATGAGAATAGCAATGGGGAAACATCAAGTTCTCAGCATGCGGTTTGCTGGAAAAATTATATTTAAATGTGGAGCTTTAGGATTGCAATTTTCATTTGTATGGTAAAAATAGAATGACAGCCATCAAAAAGGATATAACTGATGGTATAGAGTGAGTTTTGCAAACTTAGGCCTACTTAATGGATTGTAGTGGGTGTGGTGTGCTATGCCAATGATTTCAAGCTATGTCAAGACTTTGAGGATAAAGAGAACAAGAACTTAGGGATCTTTATTTTTTAAGTCTTTGCCATGTAATAATGGTTGAGGGTGGAGGTAGGGGTAGTTACCCACATGCCAGATTATTTGCCATATCTGGCCTAATATCTCATTTCTCATTTGACTACAAAGAACTATAATACTTTCCTTTTTCTCAAAGGGTCTTGCACTATTAACTCTATTGTGCTGTTGCCACCCGCTGCATAATTAAGTCAGGAAGCCATCAGTGGCTTAGCAAGAAACAAGTTGATGCAATCTAAGCAGTGAATGACGATTTAATTCTCTTACTGGGCTTATGCCTAGAAGAGTTTGAAAAGCCTTTTATGTACCAATCATTATACATAAAACTTAAATCTCTATCAATTTTCACGGGAAGAAATCCAAATAAGTCATTTGGATGATATGATTAGAATGAAATGCATCTTCCTCATCCCGGTATCCTGGCCAACATTGATTGACCAAAGGTAAGAACTCTCCACAGATGTGGGACAGGCCCCTAGGTGTCAATCAAAAGAGATGTTGGCTGCCGCATCTAGAGAGTTAAGTCTATATAAAGTGACCTAGGGACAGTCCAGGCAAGCAGTGAGAGATGGAGGACTGTCAAGGGGGTGGCGTGGCATGGGGAGAGTGTTGGTTCATGGGTCAGAATAGAGAAACAGGGATAGTTTTTCTAAATCCTATGAGTGTCTATCTTTCAGGTCCCTACCAACAGTTTTCTTACTATTTGCTGCCCAACCACTGAAGTAATTCTAAAATATTTGAGAGTTTTGTTTTGTTTTATTTTGTGTTTTTTGGGTTTTGTTGTTGTTGTTGTTTTACGGTTATATCTCTAATAGTTCAAATAGTGCTACCTGATATAACAAATAAACTACAAAATCTCAGTGAATTAATTCAAGACTTTTTTCCCCCTCATTCATGTCAAGTTCAAGTGGCCATGGAAAGAAGTTACTATTCTCTTCTGCCCACCTTTCATTGTCCTGAATTCAGACACATGGCCATGTCCCATTATAAGAGAGGGTGGAAACTGACTGCATGATTAGAAGGAAAGAGAACAAATTGAACATCTAGCCGGTGCTTAACTCCCCTGAGCAGCTCACCAAGTTCATTAATCCTCATATGTGGATTATACAACTATAATGTGTCTTATCCAGATAGTTTTATTAATTCATCTTATCCAGATAGTTTTCTTGCTTCATGCTGCACCTTCAGACTTGGACTTGTAAAAATCATGACTATTCTTCTCTATATTGCTTTATAAAGCCCCTAGTATGGTTTTCATGACAAAAGAGTTGACAACATGTCTTTCATGACAATTATAACAGGAGGCATTCAATGAGTAGCACCTGTCCAATTTTGCACACACCACACAGGATCTCATTTTGCATTTATAGCGCTCTCAAAATTGAAGACTCTTTTTTATATCATCCTAATATCATACCAAAAAAAATGTGCAGGCACTACCTGAGCATCTCAAAGTAACCTTAATAACAATATGCCCAAAGGATACCCGACCTAGTAAGGAGCAATGCAATGTAGCAAAAGTGAATTCAAATTGAAATCGTTTGATCTCATTCTCCTTTCCCCTCCCATTTATTCCTTTTCCTCTTTCTATTTCTACTCCTTCTATGACTCCTCTTCCTCCTCCATTATTAAATGCCAGAAGCAAATGCTTGAGGAAAGCCCTCTTTGTTGCCAGGTGGCATAACTTTGGAATATCCTGAGAATAAAATGCCAAAAATCTGACACTGTGACCAAGATTATTCTTATGTTGATTGAAGCATGTGCATGACGTGACTTGGAATGGTTTGATACATACCTAGTCAAATAGTTTCATAATTCTCTGTTGGAATCGGCTCAGTTCCTCCATCATATTATATATGTACCATGTTCCAATGGAAGCAAATAAATGGTTTGGGACATCCCAAGAATGGATTCGTCATGTTCCACTGGACTTGGAAGGCTAAGATATACTTACATGATGGAAGTAAAGACCTGCTGATCACCCTTCTGACTATCAGTTATAGGACAAATCAATTTTGAATTGGTATTGCACTGTCAATATGAATAAGTTCATAAAAATATGTAAGGATAGTATTTAATAATTTTTGTGAACATATCATTACTTTAGGAAAGTTACAACATTTCTCAGTTAGATGTTGTCCTTTCTTGGAATATTTATTCATTTAAGGATAAAAAGTGTGAATTTTCTTTCTCAGGTGGCATCTGGCCAATATTCAGCCCCTAGTTTACTTTAAAAATGACCTTGACCTTCCAATCCCTGACCAAAATCTCAGTGATTATACACTAGAGATTTAAAAGATATACTCAGAGCTTGCTTTATTTAAAACTCATTTTTAATGGTTTGATTCTAAAAAGTAAAATTTAAAACATCTTGTCAAATACTTGTCTGATAGGTTATTAAAAATACATTTGTATTTCAGGGTAGATTTTAACCATATGTTCTTATTTGCTCCCATTTAGCACATTAAACTACTATTTTGAAAGAGACAATCAAAATCCAAAAAACCACAAGAGCACTCTCTTAAAAATAGTTTCATATGTTTCTACTTTTAGCATAAAATAACACTTTTTCCCCACCTGCCAGCACTGCACACACCTGGAAGGGTTTATATTTAGCCAAAACCTAGAGCTCAAAAACTAAAATTATATTAAGACTTGGCAAGTTTTTATTTGTTTGAAGAAGGACCGAGTTAGAAGTTAAAGGCTGCCTTTAGTTTCTTTGGGCCATTTTTCTTCTCTCTCTCTCTCTCTCTCTCTCTCTCTCTCTCTCTCTCTTTTCCTCAGCTATTTAAACAATTAGAAGATTGGATATCAAGCAGCATTTATCTAAGTATTTTAAAACTGTGCCAAAATAAAAGCTAATCATTTTGTAATCATTTTGTAATCAGTATGCATAGAAGAGAGGAAGAAGCAGTAAAGCAGTTGCTGCATGTTTGCTGACAAAATATTTAATCCAAACATTTAATTTCAATCTGCCACTGTTCTCAGTCAGTATAATTACTTTCAGCAAATACCATGTTGGAAAAATGGTCCCAGCCACTGAAATGTAAATAATACAATATAATCATCACCACACTCAAATTCATATACTATAATTTATTTGGATCAATTTCATAAATATGGGTGTAATAACTGTTTAAATTATTATAAACATGTATATCTAAGCAACACTTATAGGAGTTGATTTACCCTTTCTTTGGTTACTCATACCTGGGATAAAGACTTGCTGAACAAGTCAAATCACATGGATCTTCTCATAATATCAATAGGGATGAGAAAAATTAGTTTTTTAGATTTTTGTCACTATGTCAGTTAGACAAAGCATATAACTTATAAGAAGTGACAGACTTATTTATCTAATATGTATCTGCAGAAAATGTTGAACATAATAAGTATATATAAAATAAAAGTTTCTAGAAATATTATAGGCACAACAGATATAGATTCTATGTTGAAAGAGGTCACCAAAAATAAAATAAATAAATAAAATAAATAAAATCAAAGTGTTAATTTTTAAAAACAAGGATCAATAAAAATATGACAGTATGAAAACAAATAAACTACCTTAGAGCAAGGCCTTTTTCTTGTTTTTTTTTGTATCTTCCGCATTTACGAAGGGCTTGACACATAGAAGATGAAGGCACAGGGCACAGCCATTATGGTGCCCAAACTGCTCTCAGCCATTCTTCCTGAATCTGCCTGACCCACCATTTCCCCAAAGGCCAGCAGCATTTGAAAACTCTTTATGAAGGAGAGGCCAGTTATTGGATTAGAGTGGCCAACTCAGGCTAGTCAGGAACCTATAAGATAGTCTGATATATAGGACTTCTAGCATAGAGCTCTGAACCTATCAGATGTAGTCCCTCTAAACTTAAACAATGATTAATAAATACTTGTTTCATTAATTAAAGAGTATATTTTTAAAGGTCTACTTAAACAACTAAAACTTTTAAAACACTATTATTTTGATACCTGGGATTTGTCTCAATATAATATGCGAGCAAGGAAGTGAGTGGATATTTTAGATGAAACCAAGTTGGTCCCACGTTGATTATTCTTAAAGCTGGTGATGAGTTTGTAAGAGTTTAACATACTTTTCTCTCTACTTTCTACATTGTTAAAAATGTTCACTATTAGAAAAATTTAAAACTCTGTTCTTATACTTATAGTCAGCCCTAGACCCCTGTAGTGTAGGAACTTTTTTCCTCCCTAGTCTGTTATGTGTCTTTTTGCATAACATTCCATACTTCTGCTTTCATAAATCCCTTTGTCAGATAGGAAAGTTGAGAGAACTATTAGTGCCTTTGACTGCCCGTAACAAAACATATCATCTTTGTATTTTCCCACTCAGTGAAAATTCATCAAAATTTAGACCTCATAAACTGGGCTGGTTTTATCAACCTCTTAAGATGGCAGCCAAAACTCATGCCATTATATATACATATATAATATCAGATGAAAGGAGAGAAGATTTTTTCCATGTTTGTCTTTCTACTAAATTTTTCTGTGTGAACCCATAGCAAACATTTCTTAATGTCTCATCACCCACTGACTAAACATAAGGAAGACTGGAAATTTAGCAGCTGATATCTTCAGTTTCTACAATTTAGAGAGGTATCCTTCTGTAGATAACATGGTGAGGAGGTGTCCAGAGAGGTCTTATGCAGACAACCAACAATGGTTCCTCGTAGAGCTCAGGAAATGGCACTAATAGGCATCTGTCACAGTTACAGTAGCCACAACAATGCCGAAGAACAAACAGCCACACAATCTCAGGGCTATAAAATATGCCGTTTAAAGCACATTTCTGCAGGTTTCGGTTGATCTAAATTAGGCTTGACTGGCGTCATCTAGCCTCATTCATGAACTATGGGTTAAGGGCAGGTTGGTAAGTTGCCCTAGCCACTTGTGGCTGATGTTGGTTGGGCTGCTCACATGACTGGCTAGCTGTCTGATAGATTAACAGGGATAGTTTGGGTTTGGATGATTAGGGAAATGACTCTGTTCTCATGTCCGCTACTCCAGCAGATTAGCCTAGGCCTATTCTTATGGCCATGCAGAGGGACAAGGGCAGAAGCAGGAGCACACAAGATTTTATTTCCCAAGTTTATGCATGTGTCATATCTGTTAGCTTGTCAGTGGCCAAAGTATTATCTAAGTACTAAGATGTCAGGACACAGAATCTTTTTTTTCTAAAAGAAATGATAAAGAAACATGGCAATGGGTTCATACAGAAAACAGCAAAGAATTGGGTCTGTTAATGCAGCTAATCTACCAGACCAACCTTTGGAAAAGCTAGATATTAGTGGCTGGTCCTTATACTTTTCTTATCCTCAACTCTCATTTCCAAAACACTCAAATCCTATCAATGTTTCTTCCTAAATGTCCCTCAAATCTTATCACCAACACTGCAGGGTCTTAAGGAGGATTCTGCAATAAGATCTCAGTTGGGGCCTCTATGCAGTAGCATACGATGGCTAGAATGATATTTAAGAAATATGTATCCAAATGTATGACACTTGAACATTTCAATGACTCAACATTACTCTCCAAATGAAAATAGAACGTCGTTCCAAATTCCTGAAGCTTTTGGACCCTACTTAGCTCTTTCATTTTCTCTTGGACCATACTCTCCACCTTTTAATTCCAGTGTCTTTACAGTCCCGGCGCTTGCTCTCTTCCCTTCTGTCATAGTTTCTTTGCACATGTTGTTTTTTCTTCCAGGAATACTCTTCCATCTGCTCTTTGCCTAAATAACTCTGACTCATTCCTCAGATCTCTGCTTAAGTGTCACTTTTCAACAGTTTTGCCTGACCTTCTTTATTGGAACCAATCACTCTAATACTGATTCTCATCATAATATAAACAGTCCTTTCATTGAATTATCCTAATTAAAATTTTATATTAGTCTCTGTTAACCTTTTTAATAACCTTTACATTTTAAAATAGCTTTAGAGAAACAGAGTTGTTGTAAAGATAGTACAAAGGGTTCCCATATACTCTTTAGCTAGTTTTTTCTAATGTTAACATCTTATAGAACCATAGAATATTAAGGAAAAATAAGAAATTATTGTTGGCATACAACTGCTAACTAAATTATAGACTTTATTTAGATATCATCAGTTATTTTTTATTTTTATTTTTCAGAAGCCAATCCAGGATACCATGCTCTAATTTAACTATATGTCTTTACTTTCTTATAATTTATGACATTTTCTCAGTCTGTCTTTGTTTTTCATGACCTTGTCAATTTTCAAGATTTATGGCCAGGCATAATTTAAAATGTTACTCAATTTGAATTTCCCTGATGATTTCTCATAATTATACTAGGATTATGGATTTTTGGAAAGAACATCATAGAGATGAGGTTTATAGTTCTCATTGCCTGATATCAGAGGGTGCATATTATCAATGTGGGACTTTTCAATGCTGATAACTTTGGCTATTATTTGTATACAATTGTGCCTGCCAAACTTTTTCATTGTAAAGTTACCATTCTTCCCTTCCATACTCTACTCATTAGAAGTGCCACTAAGTCCAGGCCACACTCAAGTGGAAGGAAGTGAAATTTTATTTCTTGAAGGTAGGAGCATCCATACATTTGTAAACATATGTCAAAACCACCACAATAATTATTAAGTATTTTGGGGGAATGTTTTTTAGTTATGTAAAGATTCTGCCTACGAATTTTAACATTCATCCACAGATCTTGCAAGCAGAAATTAGTACTGTGATATTCTAATTGTAATTATTTTATCTCCCTCATTTCTTCTATATTTATTATCTAATATTATTCCATTTGGTATAGAAGACTTCTCTCCTCTATTTACTTATTCATCACATTTATATTTATTTTATTCTTTGGGCTGTCAATGATATCATAATTTATCTTATTGCTCAAATTGTTACAGCTTTGGACATTGAAAGCACAGTTCTAGGTAGGCTCCTATGTCCTTTTTATATGACATTATCACTTTTTTTTAGTGTTTCCCATATGATTTTATGTTTTCATTTTTTATTTAGTTTTTTGTTGAATGGGATATACAATTGAATGATGCAAAAATAAAAGCTATATGTAATATATATGAGAAATATAGTAATGTAGTATATAGTAATATAATAATAATTTTAGTAAGATTAACTCTTAAGTTTTCGTAAAATTAACTCTGAAGTTAGAATTATGACCTCTGCATCTTTTCTATTGCATTTGCCTGATATGATGGTGTCTGTCAGCTTATTCTCAACCTTTGTGAATCTTTTTGTTTTAGGTATATTCCAGCTGATTCCAGCTCACATTTCCCTTGAACTTTCCCAGGTGTTCCCTTCATTAATCTTTTGGATTTCTAACTCCATTTTGGAATCTGTTTCCTTGAAGACCTTAGCTAACAATGAATTTCTTTTTACATTTATCAGTAAGACAGAGAACTTTGCTCTTAGTTCTCTCTCAATTTCTTTCTAGGATGCCTCCAGTTTATGTTTTATCTCTTTCTGTTGTCTTAACATCTCTTCTCTGGATCCTTACATTTCTATTTGGTGGTCTTCCTTCATGAATACATCTATTTTAAATAAATAAGAGAAGTTTTGGTCATAACTTTCAACTGTTTCATTCAGCCTTTTGGTGAACATTCTTTGCTTCTATGTTTTATTCTTTTTTTTTAAATTTTTTTTATTATTATTTAATTTTTTTTTCCAGTGTTCCAAGACTCATTCCCCATTCCCCACAGCCAGTGCTCCACGCTTTAGGTGTCCCCAGTACCCACCACCAGGCTCTCCCATCCCTCCATCCCCCTCCCTCCAAGTCCCTCAGTTTGTTTCCGTGTCCAAAGTCTCTGTTGTTTCGTTTCTTTCCCTGGATTACCCTAGTTCCCCTTTACTTTCCTTCTCCCACTGTCCAGACTATACTTTCAGGGATCATTTCTATAGTTTGTTTTATTCTTTTTTTACACTTTTTTTTCTTTATGATATCATTGCATTGCTGGTGGGTCACTTTATCTTTCATTATTCATTATCAAATGGAGCTTTGTGTTTTCCAAGACAAGATCTAAGCAGAAATTTTATGTGTGTGTGTGTGTGTGTGTGTGTGTGATTTTTTTCTGAGGCCTTATAAGTACATTTAAAAAACCGGGTACGGGGTGCCTGGGTGGCTCAGTTGGTTAAGCGACTGCCTTCGGCTCAGGTCATGATCCCGGAGACCTGGGATCGAGTCCCACATCGGGCTCCCTGCTTGGTGGGAAGCCTGCTTCTCCCTCTCTCAGTCCCCCTGCTTGTGTTTCCTCTCTGGCTGTGTTTCTCTCTGTCAAATAAATAAAATCTTTTAAAAAAAAATAAATAAATAAAAAATAAAAATAAAAAACCAGGTACATCTTTAGAAACTAGGTAAGTGAAAGTCTTCTTTCACTAAATTGGCTCTCTCAGCTCTTACAACAGTGTTGAAATGAAGGATATAGTGTCTACCTCTGAGTATATTCCTCCTCATAAGAAAGTATAATTTTTCTCCATGACTTTGTCTTATCATATTTACTGCCAATACACAACGAGTTTCTCCTCTTCCCCTTCTCTTGCTTCTGTGTGCCTCATCTCAGCTACTTTTAAAAGCCTTCATAAATGTTTTCAATCTGCAGATAGCCCTTATTATTACTCTGAGATGAAGTTTGTAAGTCATTTTATATTCTTCTGGTTTCTTTTTGTATGCTTTTTGTAAGAAGTTGCAAAGTGTTGGCATACACAGCCTTATTCACCCTGCGAGCCTTTCCTTGCATAGCACCCTCCTCCAATAGCAAGGATTCCCAATCATGACAGTATTGACGATTTGGATCAGGTGATTCTTTTTCCTGGAGCCTCTCCTGGGCATTGAAGAAGGGTTAACAGCACTTCTGGCCTCTACCCACTAGATAAGTGCAAGTTGTGATGATCAAAATATTTCTGTCTATCATCAAATGTTCCTTCACATGCAAAGTTGCTTTCAGTAGAGAACAACTCCACTGGACCAAAGATCCAGTGAGAACTGCAATGTCTTCTTTGTTAAACTTTCTTTTCCTGTTACTTAGCATAGTTTAAGAATTCAATAACAATATATTGATAGTATGGATAACTAAGTGGAGGGAGTATCATTGAGTTTATTTTCCCTTCTTGGGATCCCCATATTTACGGAAACAATACTTTATGATGCGGTCATATTTTTACCAATGATATGCTTTTTCCTAATGAAAACATATGTAGAATCATAGTATTCTATTTATGAAGGGGCCTTGAAGATGATCCATATGAAGCTATTATTTAACAGATGAAGAAATTAACACCCAGAGATTTTGTGACTTACGTTTTATTATACAAACATTTAGTGAGAGAGCTGAGATTACCTCTCCACACATTAAGGCTTTCTCAAAAATACTATGATGTATTGTTTAACCAAAACTGCACATATTTAGTAAATACACATTCCATAGAATAAAATCCCTGAAAATCAAAAGAAAATTAAATAAAACTAGTATCTGTTTTCGCCATTTAAAGAATGAGAAGATACTATCACAGAAAAACATTTTTATTTCATTAATGCAAAACAACTATATTCTCTAAAAATACTAAATTGTGAAGCAGATATATAATTTAATGGAAAAACACAGTAAAGAGCCTGCAAGCTTTTCTAAGATTCATTATTTTGACAAAGCATGATTTCTCTTTTTTTGTTGTTTTTAAAGATTTTATTTATTTGACAGAGAGAGAGATCACAAGTAGGCAGAGAGGCAGGCAGAGAAAGGAGGAGGCAGGCTCCCTACTGAGCAGAGAGCCTGACGCGAGCCTTGATCCCAGGACCCTGAGATCATGACCTGAGCTGAAGGCAGAGGCTTTAATCCACTGAGCCACCCAGGTGCCCAAAGCATGATTTCTCTTTTAATAAATAGTCTAAATTTCACATCACCAAAGGAGATTTAAGGAGTTATCTGGGAAGAAGGTGTATGGTAGTATATTTTAAATGACAATTAATTACATCGTTAGAAAATGCGTTACATTTTAAAACTCTTTAAAAAATATTTTTAAAACACCAAGCACCAAAATAACCTCGGGGCTTTCAGGAGTGTTGTTCTCTGTTACTAATGTGGAACAGGACAATGTTATGCCCACTTAGTGGCAGGCTGAGTAATAAGTAGATACTATAACATAATTCATGTAATATTCGTATCATTCACACTTCTCTACATTGCATAGCTGGGGGGTGAAGAAAATATAGGATATTCTCAACCAATATGGACTTTTTTTTTATTACTCAGTCATAAAGAACTCTTTTCCGACATCATTTTTCCATAGACACGACTGCTTAAACTTCAGCTACTGGGTGTAACTACTTATTTCTCATCGATTCACTTAGTTTAAGTAGGTAGCTTAAAAGTCTCACAAAATCAGTCTTTTACTTGGTGTTCTATAAATGGACACAGAACAATACCTAACTCACAGAACTCAAAGCTTGCTTATAAATAATACCATGCCTCAGAACAGAAACTGAAGTACTTTTCAAAGTTTGATTATGACAAAGTCATTGAAGGATTTACAGGAAAACCCCAGATGTCTTGTCAAGAGATAGCAATTTCTAGGATGAAGGAAAATGCTCATTGTATTAAGGATGAGAGGAGTGGAAATAATGTTTACTATAAAAATATAGAAAAAAATATAGAAAAACTCTGAAATATGTCAGATGAAAATTATGGTCAATATAAAGACAATTATGACAAAAAGAATGTCAAATTTGTGAGTTCCTTGAAAGGAGGAACTGTGTTACATACCTTTGTGTTCTTTGATGACAAATAGGTGATATTTAACAGGCATTGAATAAATGTTAGCAGAAAGAATAAGTATGCAAGTTAGGTTGTTATAGATTTCTGATAGTGCATTTTCAAAGAGAAAGTCCATTCTAAAAGCAATTTCATTTTGAATTTTTTTTACACAAATAACCCACTTTTTGTATAAAATAATTCAAGATCACAGAAAAACCACAAAATTTCCCATATCTTAGTATCTAGATATAACCAGTATTTACATTCAGAAGTATATTTTTTTAATGAGATTCTTTTTTAAAAAAAAGATTTTATTATTTGACAGTGAGAAGCACAGCAAGAGAGGGAACACAAGCAGGGGGAGTGAGAGAGGGAGAAGCAGGGAGCAGGGAGCCCGATGTGGGGCTCGATCCCGGGTCTCCAGGATCATGACCTGAGCCAAAGGTAGTAGCCCAACCAACTGAGCCACCCAGGCGCCCCAAGAAGTATATTTTTTCTAGACATTTTTTTCTTCTTGCAGCAGGCTCTCTAAGTGTTTCAAAAGAGATGGAAGAGTTAGAGGAGAAATGAGTTGTCTTAAACACTTGCTATTATTCATTCACTTGGGGAAAGCTGGTAGGTGGGGCTACTGGTGAAGATTTACTCTGAAAAGAATGCAACAGGAGAAACCATGCGCTATCCCCCCTCCTTGGCAGACTTTCTAAGTGCCTACCATCATGATTTTCTCCTGTAGGGGAGAAGTTAACCTTACTTGCGACCACTATAAGAAAAGAGAGAGAGAGAGAGAACTCTGCTTTTCTAAAAGAATAAGGAGCACTCGAATTTAAATTTCTGGTTAACCATAATCAAGGTTTGCTGAGAAATAAAAGAGTATTCACTTGCTCTAAGTAAATCAAATGGAAAACATCTCTTAAAACTATTGACCTTGTTAAACAGATTTTACCCATTTTCTTTGTTTTCTCCTTTCAGCAAGACTATAACTGAAGAATGCCTGGGATTCACATCTCACAGTGACAGAGTCAAAAATATGTGAACAGGCACAACTAGAAAATATCAGGCATATGGCATGAAACACATTTTCATTCATTCTCCAGAGGGGAAAAATACATTTTGATGGAATGCAAAATATTGTGCTCTGGTTTACTTGCTAAATAGAGAAATGTATGAATTTTAGCAAGGAAACCAATGGGAGGGTTTAGAGTAATTCCTCTATAAGCAAATAGTTTGGACAGGTTAGGTGTTTGGGTGTGGGAATTTAAGAAAGAGTTTCTTAGAGGGTGCCCTGGTTTTCCTTTTCCCTTGCTGACTGAAAGCTTTTGTTCTGATGAATTTCACTTCTGTAGCAGTCTGGATTTCTGCCGAGCTAAATGCCAGGAAGAGAGGGCTATATTCATATACCCTGATAATCCTTTATTTTCCAGAGACTTCTGGACTGTTGTGTGTTTACCGTTTTATGAAGCACCACAGATAAAAGATATAGTCATCTTATTTATTATTATTATCATCTATTTCCTTCTAAATAGGATCGTGAGCATCCCTCCATGTAACTGGACAGGACTGGCAGACATAAAGTATTCAATAACTCAACCTACACCAATCCTCAGCAATAACCACTTTTAATTAGTTAACTGGAAACCCATCATCCTACAGTAAACAGACCAACTGAATCAAACCCATTCAGAAGGCTGCATTAGATTCATGTTATTTCCAGAAAAAAATTACAACCATAATTCTCAGAAGCAAAGGGTGTGATTCTGTTTACTTTTTGACCAGACTTGCCTATATTATAGGTCAAGCACATGTGTCAAAATGACTGTCTGCACAGCAGTGACCTCTCTTACTTATCAGATTTGTTTACATGGGTAAAGAAAACTCATCTCTCTTGAAACCCAGCTTGGAAGAAAAGACTGCAACTCCAGTAGTGAGCAGGATAGGAACAAACCAACAAGGGCAGGAATAGTTCTCTATTTATTGCTCCCAGCAGGTGTCAGATGCCATAGTTTCTCTGTGACCATCAACACCCTGGGGCTTTTTAGTTCCACATCCAAGACAAGGAAGAAGGAGGATGGCGACTAACCCCAAGGGATTAGGTACCTGAATCCTATCCCAACTACTAGCAGACTCCAGCTGCGTTTAAATTTTTTTTTTAAAGAATTTCTGATGCTCAGTAGTTTCTGATTACTTCCAGGTTTTAGTTCTAGCCCAGTGAAGATTTGCCACAAAAAGTTTATCTGTTATTGTGAAAGTTATGATTGTTACAGGAAATGTCTTCTCATGAGCAATTTCCCCAAACATGAACTTTTACAACAGTTAAACAAGCAAACAAACACAACGCAAACAAAGCTGACCTAATCTTTAAAAACATATTCCTGGAACTGATGGAATAGGGAGAGGAAATGTGTGGGCAAGATATGGCATTTGTTTGGGATTATCAAATACCCTTAGAAACCAAGATGTCATTGCTGAAGTCATTGCACTAATGCCTTTAAAGGACATGAATATGTGTTCTTTATTCATTTAAGTCTAAACTGACAGACAAGGTTAACGTTTGAAACCAGCGTAATAGCCCAACCAGGAAAGGGGCATAACTATTCAGAGTTTCTCTCCACCCCACTGCCAAGTGTCTTTAGAACCATTTCCCTCCATAGCAAAAAAACAAAACAAAACAAAACAAAAACACCAGAAACAACCAAACACTCAAGTCACTTACAACATTTCATGGAAAATTTCAATCAGTGAGGGAACAAAACCATTTTGCAAGATGGTATCAGTGTATATATGTGTATGTGTATAATTTAGTAGCACCTGTTCTTGTAAGAAGTGTTGAATCACTGTATTGTACACTTGAAACTAATGTTACATTTTGTTAACTAGCTGGAATTTACATAAATTTTTTTTAAAAAAGTTGAAGATAGATACCTAGTTGACATGTTTAGATGGAGTGAAACTTTAAAATAGTTCAAATGCACTAATTACAGCCTTCCATGTGGTTAAGACTGGTGCTGCATGTCTCAATTCACAAATGTACTTCTATTGCCACTGCTGTTACTTTTAGGATCTTGGAGTTGCTAGAGATTCTTCTTAGAGGCCTGTTCTGCCTCAAGGTTTTCCTCTAGGAAAAAATTTCCTTATCCTGAATGTCAACCATGCCTATCAACTGCCCTTTTCTACCATCCATTCTCCTCCCAACTATGTTGAATACATAAAATTTTAAAAAAAAATCCTCTTTTTGAAAACTTGGTGAGAATTTTTTTTTTCAAGTTGGTATAGACTACTCATCACCTGACAAAAGTCAGTAATTTTCAAACATAAAACCACCTGATTCCAGAAACAGGTATTTTATGTCTTCCCAAAGGAAAAAAAAATCGCTCAACTTGTCAGTGGATATTGTCTTAAATCACTCCATATGTTGCCATAAATCACTCTCTCAGCCACTAAAGGACATTTAACCAGATCTTATTTTATCAAGCTTACAACATAAACATATAGTCTGAATTATAAAAATAAATGGAGATCATGTCCACACACATAGCATAAAATGAAAATTGAGATAACTCAGCTAATTGTGATCATTCTTGCTTCCACCATTCTTCTGTGAGTTGATCCAGATAACTGAGAGGAAATCATGGCCTCCTTTTCTAAATCATTGCCCCAACTAATTGTTTCAGTTTTCATATACGAGTAAGGATGGAGTCAGTTAACAACACAACTTTCAGTTCTTCACCTATACTTTCTATATCCTTAAAGTGTATCTCAATGTCCACATCTAGAATAAGCATATTAGCTAGCTATCGCTGCGGCTCAGATATCTTCATCTTCTATCCTAACCCTGTCCCAATCATAGAACTTAGAGAGGACAGTGTTCAGTAAAAGCCCTCTACCCCTGCATAATAAATTCTTATTAAGTGCAACCAATGGTTACAGTGCTTGAATTGTATGAAAAGGGATTATAGTCTACAAAATCTCATAACAAGCTTCAAGGTCAATAGGTACAAATATGGGTGCAGTTCCGTGGTGCAGTTGGTTAAGTGTCCAGTTCCTAGCTTCCTCTCAGATCAAAATCTCAGGATCATGAGACTAAGCCCCGCTTTGGGCTCCCTGCTTAGTTGGGAGTATGCCTGGGATTCTCTTTCCCTCCTACTCTGCCCCTTATGCTTGTTCTTTCTCTCTTAAATAAGTAAACACATCTTGAAAAAAAAGTACAGATATGGTCTTGCCATTGCAACCTGTTCATAGCTAGTTGAAGTCACATCTTCTCAGAACATGAGCCTTGCACTAAAGAACCAGACAACTTGCCTTAATAAAAAAATCAAGGTGTAGAAATGGGGATCAATTCCCATAATTTTTGCTGTATAGTCATTACATCAATACACAAAATAATTATGTTCGTTATTACATCTATAGCCCACATTGCATTATATATTGCCTTTAAACACTAAAAGGCAAGAGAATTAAGTGAAAACCTAAGAACACAAATATTTATTTAATGCTAACTATGCTCAAATTGAATACTTGAATATAGCATTAACAATTATGGTATGGACCCTGATTTGTAGAGCTCATAGACGGGTGAGGAAAGCAGATATCGATGCAGCTAACAATCATATGAGGCAAATCATAAGGAGTGTCACACTCAAGCCAGTGGAAGACATATTTGGGGTGTAAGTGAAGGATCAGTCATCCAAATGGGGAATCATGGCTGGTAGCATAGAAGATGAGATGCTGGAATTGGGCATCTTAGTATGAACATGAAACATAATTGTATGAATCATAATCTTCAGTTGCTAATGTCAGAAATACAAAAGTCGAGGTGCACCTGGGTGGTTCACTTGGTTAAGCATCGGCCTTCAAGCTCAGGTCATGATCCTGGGTCCTGGGATCAAGCCCCACATCAGGCTCCCTGCTCAGTGGGGAGTCTGCTTCTCCTTCTCTCCCTGCAGCTTCCACATGCTCTCTCTCTCTTTCAAATAAATAAATAAAATCTTCAAAAAATTACAAAACTAATATTGGTAAGAAAACACAAATATTTCACTTTGCATATTTGGAATTTAAAGGGTGAATCTGGAGATTAGTGCTGAAGTGGGAACTTAAACCCATGATGGCTCTCTTTCCACTTCTCATTTTGCTTTTAACTTTGTATCAGTTTCATTCCACCAAAACACCTTCTCCCTGGGGTTGCAACCCAGCCTAGAACTGCTTGAACTCACGTTTACCACTTTATGACCAGAGAAGAAAGTGGCTTCTTTATCCTTATTCCATTTTGAAAAATCTATCTTGCTCTTACTGGCCCAACTTGAATCATCTGCCTAACTTTTAGACGAATTGCCAGGGCAGGGTAGGAAGTGTTTTAGGAAAAACAAAGATAGTTTTCCACCACAAAGAATTTACAGAAAATGGGAATTAGGTTGGTTAAAAACATTTATGGTATAAGTCTGTAGATGAAAAGGAAGAAAAACTGAAGGAAGTAATATAATGACACTGCAAAGCTATTTGGGGGCAGGTTATATGGCACACTATGATTCATAGCGTTTAAATATTTTTCTATAGGGCACAGGAAAACAAAAAATGACTGAGGACATGATTACTGCGGTAGATTTGGGGGATGTCACAAAAAGGGGAAGAGAAGGTAAAGAGAGGGAAGTCAGGGAAAATATCAGATGAAAGTCAAGAAAAATAGTTTCTAGTCCTGATCTGCCAAGATTCAGCTAGGTAAGTCATCTTTCTTGGCATCAGGCTCTACATTTATAAAAATGGAAATTAGAACATTTCTTCTATCTTTCCATTAATGTTACTAAGCAAGAATGAGCATATTTGCTCTTGAATAAGTTAGAAGTACTAACTAAATGCACAGTGTTATTATTTGTAATACCACTACCATTCAAAATTTCATTTTATTAAAGAATTCAAGACCTGGTTCGACATTTGTCAGCATGGATCATCACTATTTGTCTAAGTTTCAGACTCACCCAGGAAATACATGAAATGGAGGAAAATAAAGTCTCATTGCTAATTAAGAAAATCAGATAATGTCATATATTGATATCTCATTCTAATTGCTTAAGAAAATAGGCCATGAACAAGAAAAACAGTCCATATGATATAATGGGAAGATCTTGGGCTTTGGCAAGAAACTCATGTGGCATTTAATACCTACTCTACACAGCACCTGGCATTCCATGGGAAATGACTTGATCTCTCTGAGCCAAAACAAATGAAAAATAAATGTATTTCCTTGGGTAATAAATTAACCTTTAAGCTTCATCTACATAAAAGCAATACCTCGCCAGGATTAAAAGTAACAAAAGTCTTAAAAAAGTATCTGCCATTCAATAAGCATAAGGTCTTCATACCTTTAGTTTATTACATTGACCTCAGCTTTGCTGTCCTAGTTCCTCACCACAAATATTAATCAAATATAGTTAATAAAATCAGTATTGCACATAAAAGTTATCCATTAAATTCAGATCCCTCTGAAGATCTGTCCACACCCTTTGAAGCAAATATTTATAATACATCTACTATACAAAGAGTGTTGTTTTCTTTGATTTGGATATGCTTATCAGTAGGAAGTAAACAAGTAGTAGTTATTTCAGGGGATAAGATAAATAAATATAGCAAATTAAAGAAGAAAATCTAGGAGGGAATTCATCCTTTCTTGTTTTCCTCTGGAAATAAAAAGTTGTTTTATTCTAACGTTTTGAAGAATATTGGTGGAATTTTGATCGGAATGGCATTGAAAGTATAGATTGCTCTGGGCATTTTGACAATGTTTAGACATTTTGACAATGTTTATTCTTCCGATCCATGAGCATGGACAATCCTAAAACTTATATGGAACCAAAAAAGACCCCGAATCGCTAAGGAATTGCTGAAGAAGAAAAATGAAGCTGGGGGCATCTCATTACCTGACTTCAGGCTTTATTACAAAGCTGTGATTACCAAGACAGCATGGTACTGGCACAAAAACAGAGAAATAGACCAATGGAACAGAGTGGAGAGCCCACATATAGACCCACAAATCTATGGGCAAATCATCTTTGACAAAGCAGGGAAAAAAATATCCAGTGGAAAAAAGACAGTCTCTTCAATAAATGGTGCTGGGAAAATTGGACAGCTACATATAGAAGAATGAAACTAGATCATTCTCTTACAGCACACACAAAGGC
>PITA01001801.1:22330-75307 GCA_004023965.1 Spilogale gracilis
CAAAGGGCTGGTATCCAAGATCTATAAAGAACTACTCAAACTCAACACCCAAAAAGAAGATGAACACATCAAAAAATGGGCAAGAGACATGAAGAGGCACTTCTCTGTAGAAGATATACAAACGGCTAACAGACACATGAAAAAATGTTCAGCGTCACTAGCTATCAGGGAAATTCAAATCAAAACCACACTGAGATACTACCTTACACCAGTCAGAATGGCCAAAATTAACAAGACAGGAAACAACAAGTGTTGGAGAGGCTGCAGAGAAAAGGGAACCCTCTTACACTGTTGGTGGGAATGTAAACTGGTACAGCCGCTTTGGAAAACAGTGTGGAGATTCCTTAAAAAATTAAAGATAGAGCTACCCTATGATCCTGCAATTGCACTACTGAGCATACCCCAAAGATACAGATGTAGTGAAAAGAAGGGCCATATGTACCCCAAAGTTCATAGCAGCAATGGCCACGATCGCCAAAGTGTGGAAAGAGCCAAGGTGCCCATCAACAGATGAATGGATAAAGAAGATGTGGTACATATATACAATGGAATAGTACACCTCCATCAGAAAGGATGAATATCCAACTTTTGTAGCAACATGGACTGGACTGGAAGAGATTATGCTGAGTGAAATAAGCCAAGAAGAGAAAGTCAAGTATCACATGGTCTCACTTACTTGTGGTGCATGAGGGGTAACCCGGAGGACAGTGGGAGAAGGAAAGTAAATGGGAACTAGGGTAATCCAGAGAGGGAAACGAAACAACAGAG
This sequence comes from Spilogale gracilis, assembly GCA_004023965.1. Classification (NCBI taxonomy): domain Eukaryota; kingdom Metazoa; phylum Chordata; class Mammalia; order Carnivora; family Mephitidae; genus Spilogale; species Spilogale gracilis. The sequence goes on from PITA01001801.1 coordinate 23,099, forward strand.
ACTTTGGACACAGAAACAAACTGAGGGACTTGGAGGGAGGGGGGTAGAGGGATGGGAGAGCCTAGTGTTGGGTACTGGGGATGCCTAAAGCATGAGTACTGGGTGTGGGGAATGGGGAATGAATCTTGGAACACTGGAAAAAAAAATTTAGTAACAAGTTAAAAAAAAACGTTGTTTTATTTGAGGAAATTATATAATTTTGGAGCTATAAGTAAAGGTTAGAGTTATACTTAAACATGTATTTTTCTTTCAAAAGAAAAGTTGTTACTACACATCATTAAAATCTGATCATTTTGTTTTCAAAATCTAAGGCACACTAATTTATTAGATGGTCTTAGATTGCAATGATAGGAAAGCTAAAAGCTGGGCAAGAAAGTCTGACCTTTTTCTTTCCACCTTTTAACTTCTTGATCTGGCTTACAATCACATAGAAAATGATTTAAATTATAATATATTCCTTTGTGTAGGGCACATTTAAATGCTTGTATAGATAATGCTTATTGAAACACTCTTGAACTTTTGAACTATTTTTGTTGTTTGATCAAAGTTTGGTGATATTATAGTTTTCAACTTTTGAGAACATTTTTATAGTCTTAATTGTAACTTGACAGGTCAATGATGCTAAACTCTGCATGGTAAATAATATTTGAGGTTTTATCATTTTTTTTTTACTAAATAGATAAGGATGGCTTTTATAAACTCCTAATAATGGGCTTTCCATCCTCAAAATATAATCTCCCCGCAATAACTATATTGACCTCTTTTATGGCATACCACAACATATCTGCATTTAATCCTATGATGCTGCTATTTCTATTTGGTATATAACAAGATAAGGAGAAAATATAAAGATAATGATTCCAGATTAACTTTTAATGTACTTACATTAATGATACTATTTATTCATTCCATCTGATGTTGGGAAGATAGTATCATGGACAAGGAAAAGAAAGTAAACAAAAAAATAAAAAGAAAAGAAAAAAGAAGAGAAAAGGTAGAAATGGTAGATTTGCAGAAACATGTCATTTGGTTTTCAGAAACTCAGTTGAAACTACTAAAGGAAGAAAAGAAGAGACCTGACTCCATCTCTCTAAGCAGCTAGTCTTAAATTTTGGTCACCCTTTAAATAATAAAAATTCTTAGAACAGATTAATTTGGAGAGGCCAGAGGAGAGCCTCTAAACATGCTCTTTATGAAAGGAATCAGTAAGGGTTAGGGAGAGTAACTTCATGTGATCCACAGTGTGCCAGAATATTGTGAAGCTCTTTGAACTCATTGTCATGTGTAAAGTGAGGCTCCAAAGGGATATGAACTAGTAGAGTTTCTGGATGGTCTTTAAAGGCCGCTGTGCTGAGAAGGTCCATGAACAAATGCCGTTCTAGTAGGTCTAAGATTTGAATATTCTCACTTGGAACAAACCACTTTGTGGCTTGTCAATTAGTAGCATAGTAACATTATGGGAAGGGCAAACTTCTGAGTGTCAGGCAGGCATGAATTCCAATTAATTGCCATCAATTATTACTCATTAAACATTCTGCAAGTTATTAAAATTATCTGGATATGTTTTGTTATTGGCTAAATTGGGGGAAAAGTACTTACCTCATGTTTGGAATGCAAAGTAAAATAATGGGTTTAAAGGAATGGTCATGTAACAGGTTTTCAGTAGTTGTTCATATAATTATTCTACCTCTATTTTCCCACCCTTTGTGGTTGTACTCTACCTTCCTGAGAACCAGCAACAGGCTCTATAGGGATTATCCAAGGTCAAGTCCTGACTCCACTTCATTTACCCATCTTTAAAATGGGGACAGTGAGAGTTCTTTCTCCACAGGGACATCATGAGAAACAAATGTGTAAAGCATTCAGATGAGGGCCTAGAGTAGGAAAAAAAAACAACAGATGTAAATGTTTACTATTATAATCATTTAGTTGGGTATATTGTGCTCTGTTAATCCCCAAATGTTGTCAGAACAGTTTCTTTCTTACTGAAATTTAAATCACTCTTATTTTTGTTTTCATTTACAGATATGGGTCTATTTTCAAGTGCTTCCTTTTATAGTTAACCTGTTTTTTGAAAGAGCATTGTGGCAGAGGAAGACCATGAACAAAGAAGAATCCAGTAACACACTCTTCTGGACTGACAAATTCTTAGAAGGCCAGATCTTGTACCTATTTCCTACAGTGGCTCAGGTGTTAAAATAATGTGTGCGTGTGATAGGAATCAAACAGAGATTCAGAATGTTGGTATCTATTTTCTTCAACTATTAACCAGCGACAACAACCAATCTCACAGTGTTGTTATTTTAAAAAAAGAAATAAAAATTCTTGTTAAATAAATGCAGTGTACTCAGCCTCCGTGTTCTGCTTAATATACATATGTATCATCAATTATATATTATTATATGTTATTTATATTATATTACATTATATGGTATGTATTATATTTACTATGATAATTAATAATTCATGATTACTATAATTTAATTTAAGGTATTAACTTGTGGGGTTGGCAAGTCCAAAGTCTGTAACCTGGAAACTCAGGCAGGACCTAATATTATATTCTTGAGTCCAAATTTCTTCTCCAGGAAACCTCAGGATTTACTCTTAAGGTCTTCAAATGAATGGATGAGGCCACCCACATTATCAGGGGTAATTGCCTTCACTCAAAGTCAACTGATTGTAAATGCTAACCACATCTACAAACCACCTTCACAGCAACACCTAGACTAGGTCCTATACCCTAGCCAAGTGATACATAAACTAACCATCACAAGTACATCACAATGTATTTTTGTTAAATAATAATAATAATAATAACAATAATAATAATTTTTTATGGCAAGCCTGACTCATTTTCTTAGATAATGTCCATTGTTACATATGAAAGGCATAATTACAGGGTGATTAAGGCATGGCCCTGGGGCTTCACTGACTATCTAAATCCTGGCTTTACCACTTGTGATGTGACCTCACAAGTTACTTAACTTCTCTGTGTCTCAGTTTCCCTCATCTGTAAAATAGGGTTAATTGTATTTATTACATTACATTGTGAGTGTTAAATTAGCTAATTCTTGAAAAGTACTTTGATTAGTGTCTGCCATATAATACTAAATGCCCCTATAACAATTGTGAAATAATGTCTAGACTTTGAGGGTTCAGGGACTCTAGAAGCAAAACAATGACCAATTGTATTACAAATGCTGCAACATAGATGCAAGTTCTGTGGGATTTGCAGAAAAAAACTATTAATTCTGCCTTGATGGTATTGATGGGGATTGTATCTATGAAAGTTTGAAAATGTATGCAAACAGAAGGAAGTATAGACATGGCAGACAGGGGTAAAATTTGTATTTTGAGATTCTTAGGGGATTTCTGAAACTTAAGAAGCTTTCAAATATTTTGAAACATAGATATGTGGACATACCTATTAGAGCATATTAAAAGCAAAAATTAAAAGTTACTACTCTCAGGGGTGCCTGGATGGTTCAGTCAGTTAAGCGTCTGTCTTCAGCTCAGATCATGATCCCAGTGTCCTGGGACTGAGTCCTGCACGGAGTTCCCTGCTCAGCAGGGACTCTGCTTCTTCCTCTGCCCCTCCTATCCAGCTTGTGTACTTTCTCTCTCTCTCAAAAATAAATTTTTTTTAAAAAGGAGTTACTACTCTCAGATCATATCTTGATTAAAAATAATGATGCTCATCTCTATTTACATAAAATATAACTTTATTCATGTTATACTAGAAAACAAACAATTCGGCAGTCCTGCCATCAATCATATGAGATGGATATCAATAGATCACATACACACCCAAGCATAAGTACAGTAGTTTCCCCTTATCCGCAGGGCGTACGCTCCAAGACCCCTGATGGATGTCTAAAACCACAGACAGTACTGAACCTCTATGTATATATACTGTTTTTTTCCTATACACACCTATGAAAAAGTTTAATTTATAAATTAGACACAGTGAAGAGATTAAAAACAATAACTAATAATAAAATAAAACAATATAACAGCACACTATAATGAAAGTTATATGGTCTCTCTCACAATATCTGATGTGTACTATATTCACCCTTCTTAAGATGAAGTGAGATGAAGGCCTACATGATGAGATGAAGTGAGGTGCACAGCACAGGCATTGTGAGGTAGCCTTAGGCTGCTTTGACCTTCTGACCATAGGTCACAAGGAGAATCATTGGCTCCTGGACTGAGGTTGACAGTGGGCAACTGAAACTGCAGAAAGTAAAACCATGGATAAAGAGGAGACTATTATACTGGAATTCCTAGATGGCCTAAGTTACTTAAGCTAGAGTTTCAAATCAAGCAAAAGAAACACCTACCCTCAGGCACACATTCCCTCACCCACTGAACTCACCAAAGTGGTCATGAGGTTGGTCTTAGAACTGCCTGTCATTTTTGCACATTGTCTTTGGCTCTATTTGTTGGTTCATTAGTTTATTGTCATTTTTCCCTACTTTATTGAAAGCTCCATGATAACAGTGTCAATCAGAATGTCGAGTGCAGAACTTCATCCACTTCTGTTATAGACTTGGTGTTTCTCAAATTCAGGGAATGTATGAATCACTTCTAGTGAGATAAATTATCTGGAATTTGTGAGATGAGTTCTTTTTTTTAATAATAACTTATTTTATTTTTTCAGTGTTCCTGCTTGATGCAAGAGTTTCAAAAATGGCCAGTTTAAATCCAAAGTCTTAGAATAAGCAAATATATTTCATTTTATTATTTTGGCAAAACAGATATTTTCTGTTTATAACTACTTAAAAGTGTTTGTGCGTGTGTGTGTGTGCACGCATATGCTTAAATTCTCATAAGAATGAAAATACAAATTTAGAAAGTTTCCTGGGCTACCCAAGAATATGTCTTTGGACTTCTGATGGCTCAGGCATCAGTCTGGGGAATAGGAGTGTAGATATTTGTAAGTTCATACTGGTAATGGTACAAGGAGAGAAATATTTTATTCATATTCTGAAGCAGCAATGATAGGGACCAGAATTAATCCAACTTTCTAATATTTTCCATAGTGACTGAGAGAAAGGAGAAAAGTGAATGTTCCTACAGTTAGGTGGATTATATGATTAAAATAACTTGAGAAAAATGTCTTCAGTGAACATGTTATCATTATTGCCACTTTATTATTTTTCATAAACATTATGGAAAAGAACATTTAACCAAATCATCACCAGTCTTTATAAATTATTTCCATTTCACTGATAAGAAAGTTAATATTTGTGATTCTATGTAGCAGAGAAACAACAAAATTTGGTCAATGCAACAAAGCAAAACAGAGCAAGAATAAAGTTAGATGAAGTTGAAATATAATTTCAGTAATTTCTCCAAGACCTAAAGTAAGCACTTTGATAATGACCAAGTATACACTGAATTACAATATTGTATCTTAATTTTAAAGAATTTAAAGTTTCCTGATACTTTTAAAAATATTTGTAGATCTAAAAACCCTTGACATAAATTTATATAATTTATGTAAATTCAAAAACTTACTTCTTTAAACCTGAAACACAGCATATGAATGAAAAGACAGAGGGGACAAGATATCTGGATACTTTGAAAAAATAGTCTCTATTAGAATTAATAAATACTGAAAAGATACTTCTCCTTTAAAAATTTAACAAACCAAATAACCTTCATATTGTTTTTACTGCTATTGTGCATTCAAAACAGCTTAAAATATCCTGTTTTACAGAATATAAAAATTTTATAAGAAGAGGAAATGCATAGAAATAAAACAAAAACATAATAGCAGTGATAATTAAGAGAATTAAACCTTTATATTTGTTTAAGTGCTCTGTGAATAGCCTAACTACTCCCTACAATAACACCAAGAACATAGAGAGGAAGGCCGGGATCCAGAGGGGTTTCTTAGCCCGTTATATTATTCATTCAAATATTTGTTGATTGTTTAGTTTTGTCAAGACCCTAGGAGGTGATTCAAGGTTATAAAGATGGATAAGATGCTGTCTATGCCTTTTGCAGGGGGTGGAAAAATCACTCAAATTAAAAACAAATACAAGGGAAAAGTGATATGTGACTGTATACAGATAAAACTAAAATTCTAGGGAATTCTGAGGAGTAGGCTCTGGAAAACAGAGAAGGCTTCATGCAGTAAGAACACATGAACTTTGCCTTGAAGGATGAGTCCAATTTGGCCTTTAGGAAGGACATTCCAGGCACAAAGCTAAGGAAATGAGGACAATATATGAAGATTATCAAGTTTAGCATGGCTGGAATATTCATTTTACAAGAGAAGCTTAATGCTTTCAAAACAAAAACTTTACCCTTATGTGTCTTATTTAATACCTCCACAGTCTGCCATGCTGAGTTTTCTAATATAGCATTAAAAAAAACCAAAACTACCCACAAACATCCTGGTTTATGAGAATAACCATTTCTTTAGCTCACTATTCTGGAGGTTGGCAATTTAGGTTTAGATCAGAGGTGTGATTCTTCTGGTTTGATTCAAATGCCAATGATTTATGTTTGGACTTGCTCAAGAATTTGTAATCAGTCAGCAAAGTCAACTAGAGGTTGGGTAGTCTAGGAATTATCCTAGGAAATATCCTGTTGGGATAATTCGTCTCTGTCCAATATGTCTCTCATCCTTCAGTTGACTAGCCCAGGCTGTTCCCATGGCAGCTGGGTGGGTTTCAAGAGAGCCAGTAGAAACGTAGGTGAACCATCACTTCCGTCACATTCTATCAGCTCAAGTTAAGTCCCAAGTCCAGCCCTAATCCACGAGGTGGGAAAATAGAGTTAACCACTGATGGGAAGCAGTGCAAAGTCACATCACAAAGGCTGTGGATACAGAAAAGGAGGAAGAACTGGGGCCATTAGTAATCAACCTATCATACATGCAGTAAAGAAACTTACTCTAAAATATTTTGAAACAGTTCATTTTTCTAAGTTAAATACTAGATTTTGATCTTCAGCAAGTATATGTACTCATCAACATGTAAATGCAAACACAACCGGTCTTATTCCTAGAAAATTGGGCACTGTTTCTGCTTTATTTTATAACTTTTTTTCCCAGTCACTGGCAGAAACTGTAAAGGACTGGTCAAAGCATTTTATTTTCCTTCTGCGATTCAGTGTCTTTTAACTTATCAACTGCCATTACAATAAAGGAACATCAATTAATGCTAAATTACAGAGGGATTCTTGTGGGATTGTCTATTACAGCTGCCCTGGTGCCAAAACCATTCAAAGTGATAAAATGTTTTACACTGAATACCAAATACACTCATAATTATTTTGCCATTTACTAAAAGTGTTGCCAATCTACCTTTGATTCTAAAGAAACTGCACATCTTTATCCACTCAAATATAAAATCTTGCCCATGAGATCTACACAAAGACCCTTTTATGTGGGTCAAAAGGATGCTTCCCCCATGCCCATTTAATATGTTTTCTCTGAAGTTCTCTATGCTGCCCTTAGGGCCATCCACATACTGATGATAAGCATGTAACTTGCATAGCAAACTCCCTCCCCTCCCCACCTCACATCACAATATCGAGTTCAGTATGTCCCATAACAAAATGATATATTTTTGTATGCTCTACACATCCTCCTAAGGTATTGCTTTGTGAATAGAGCCCTACAATATAGATACAGTTTACCAGGAACTTAGCATTTAAACGACTTTCATCTTGACAATGACTGACATGCCTCGCTGAGAATATTATATATTTAGAAGACACTTTTTTTGAAGGCTCCGTACTTAAGAATCATGTCTCATCATATTCAGTGAACTTCTGAACTAAGTCTTAAATGTTTAAAGAAGGGTCACAAAGCCACTCTGCTACAAAGTCTGCAACTTGCACCCAACTGTATCACAGAAGAAATTCATGCATAGAATAATTTTTCCTAAGTTTTCTTTCCATTTAAAGAAAAAAAAATCTCTTCTACTTTTAGCTTTGAATATTTATTGCTGAGATGAGAACTTGTGCTGAAGTCAAACGAAGTAAAAGACAAACTCTAGGGGGGGAAAGTACATCACATTCTTCATAAACTTTGTAAGAATTTCTCCAACACATGCTTCTCCATTTATACAACAGATCAAGGAAGGCTAGAATCCAATTTCAAATCAAATAACCCCCATATCGATGTGCAGGATAGTTGACAGTGCACTCTCATCAGCTCTGTGCTTTCTGGTGGGTAATGCGCCCAGTGTAACTTAGAGTAGCCATTTGGCAGAAAACCGCTGTAGTCAAATTGAAATAGCCTTTAGAGCCTTGGCTAGAATGGAGACCATAATGTATGCTTGTCATTTGGTGAAAAATAGTGCGTTTAAATTAAGGAGGGAAAAAAAAATCCTGTCGTCCAGATCCGAGCTTGTACAATGACACAAGTGTCAAGATCTTATTTAAAAGCGTTAAGGTACAGTACGGCTCGGCAGCACAATTGTAAGGAAACGTGGGATCGTGTGCTGGGGACTGAAGATTTGCTGCTCGATACCAGCCATAGGGAGTGATACAATGTGTTTCTTCCAGATAATTACTTGCTGCTCAAGGAAAGTGGCATTTCTAAATTGATATTCCAATGCGGCATAAACAGATTATCCTGCATAGGTAGACATGGGCCAGTTTTTGTCACGCGATTGGACTTAGAATCATTCAATGCCACATAAAACTAATTTTGTTTTATGCTTACAAAGCAATACAACTTCTCTAGAGTTAAGAAAATGTCCACTTATGTGAATATAATGAAAGACTTAAATCTCGGATAGCAAAAGAAAAATGTTGTTTTTTTTTCTACTGCTTTAAAGGAGTCTAAGAATATTCATGCTAGAAAAAGCTCTATCGACATCTAGAAATGAAGAAATTCCATGGTATTTAGAATGTCTCAGTTTGATTAAGGAATAATTTATCATCATCCTAAGGGATTTTTATGCACTTTGTTGAATTCTGATGTGAATCGGGTAATAGTACTATTCTCATCTTAGAAGTGAAATAACTATGGTGAAACAGGTTAAGTGACCTCCTAAGATTTCACAGTCGCGAGGTCACACACCAAACCCAGGTGTCTGACCTGAAAACCTGTATGATCTAATATTATACACTGCCTATGTTCACAATTAGAGTTATTAAGAAATATCTTATAAGTCTGTTATCCGTGCATATAAGCAAACATGCTATAAGCAGAGAATGCTAGAGAAGATAACAGCTTCCCCACTCTCATCCTAATACCTTTGTGAAGTGAAAATGCACTGCAGAACTGTGAGAAGTACTTTAAATCCCTAGTTCACAGACAACCTGGGCCTTCATATTCTTGGACAACTGCTCGAAATTTTTTTTCCTAATAAGTCGGTAAACATTAGAAAGGTAGAGTAATACATATTGCAGCATTACCAGCATGGAGTACAAAATATGATGTTATTTCAATCTGTATTCAAAGGAATACAATTCTGAGCCCTGGGCCATTCCTCTTTCTGCAAGAGCGTCTTTTCTGAAGTCTCCATTAATGTAAGCTCCTTAGGGTACAGGTACAATGTGAGGAGGGATTACAGCAGCTACCGCAGACCAGGTTCCCTCTTTCCAGTTTACTCCCCCCAGGCCCCAAACACACATAAGAGCAGACTCCGCTACCCAGAGAATGCAACCCTAAGAGTCCATAGGACTTAATTATGCAGAGCAACCTACACCCCATTTCGAATAGCTGCTTTGTGAAGTCTGCATTGCTTTGCTCAGGCTGTCATAACAAAAGACCAGAAACTAGGCGGCCTAAACAACAGAAATTTACGTTCTCATAGTTCTAGAGGCTGGAAGTCCAAGATCAAAGTCTGGTTTCTTCGGAGGCCTCTCTACTTGGCTTGTAGCCGGCCTTCTCATCACATCCTCACATGATCTTTTCCCCTGTGTGTGCACTTTGCTGGCATTTCTGTGTCTAAAGTTTCTCTCCTTTAAAGGCCAGCAGTCAGGGGCGCCTGGGTGGCTCAGTCATTAAGTGTCTGCCTTCAGCTCAGGTCATCATCCGGAGTCCTGGGATTGAGCCCCACGTCAAGCTCCCTGCTTGGCAGGAGCCCTGCTTCTCCTTCTCTCACTCCCCTTGCTTGTGTTCCCTCTCTAGCTGTGTTTCTCTCTGTCAAAAAAAAAAAAATCTTAAAAAAAAAGACAACAGTCAGATTAACATAACTATCTCTTTAGAGGCTCCATTTCCAACAACAACAACAACAACAGCAACAACAACAATAATAATAATGGTCTGAGGTACTGAGAACTTCAACATACAAATTTTGTGGAGGAAAACAATTCAACACATGACAAAGTCCATTTCTACCTTCTTTTGTGCTTCAGTTTGACTCAGAGTAAACCCATTTTAATTACCACATTTATCACCTGTAATATCTACAAGATAATTTAAAATGCTCACATTCTTAATGGATATTTGATTTATATGTATGCAAATAAAGAATTTGACTTGATGTAGCTCCTGAAACAAAGACACAGTGTGCCCAAATGTAGCATGGATTATCTTTAGGTCATCCAACAACCAGTGACTTTCTATTTTCTTTCTCTTGAGTAGAAATAAGGTCCAACTTCAGGTAGTACCATACTAAGTGAACAAAACTCAGTTATGTGAGTTTGCCAGCTGCTGAGTGTTTTGTATACAATTTTATGCTGATACAAATGAGAGAACTTGAACATAACGGTTAATGACTTGAGATCTCAGTTTCTTCATCAAGGACCCAAATGTTTTGGATTATGATAAGAAAGTTTTTTACTATAATATTCCATGATTTGCAGCATGGGGCAGTGATTTCTATCTCATTATATGTATTTTCCAGGGTGAAGCCCAGTCGGCTTTCTGAATTGCTCCTCCAACTACAACCTAAAAAATTAAGCTTAGACTTGAAATTAACAATTCACAGAAATACAGTATTACCCCCCAAATTAATAGTGACCATTATTAGGCTATTTTTTTTAAAGATTTTATTTATTTATTTGACACAGAGAGAGAGATCATAAGTAGGCAGAGAGGCAGGCAGAGAGAGAGGAGGAAGCAGGCTCCCCGCTAAACAGAGAGCCCGATGCGGGCCTGGAACCCAGGACCCTGAGATCATGACCTGAGCCGAAAGCAGAGGCTCTAACCCACTGAGCCACCCAGGTGCCCTAGGCTAATTTTTAATTATTTAAAATAATTAGTAAAACTATGTTCTTCTCTAAGAAACGAGTAATGATTCTAATACTAGTTAATTTATTCTCAAAATGAGATTCCCAAGCATTTGTTTTCAGTTATGAATATGTATTCCTTGGTGAAATTGATGCTTTTTTTTCCTTATAAGAATCAAAACAGTAAAAAGAAGACACAGAAATAATGTTCTTAACCAAATGCCCTACTCCTTACCTCTCTATTAATCATTTCTGCTTCTCAGAGGCAAACATCTTCAGCAATCTGCTCTTTACCTTAATATCTCATTTAGGAATGTTTAATACTTCTATTAATCTTATTTTTTGTTAGGTAAATTTTTAAGTGAAAAACTAGAGAGAAGAGTATAATGAGGATATATATACTTAACTACAGATTAAACTGTTATAACAATTTTTTTAAAGATTTTATTTATTTATTTTTGTGAGAGAGAGAGCACAAACAGGGGAGCAGCAGTCAGAGAGAGAAGCAGGCTCCCCATGGAGCAAAGAGCCTGATGCAGGACTTGATCCCAAGACCCTGGGGTCATGACCTGAGCTGAAGGTGGACACTTAACCTACTGAGCCATCCAGGCGTCCCTATAGCACTTTCAATTGTGCTTCATCTTTTTTTCCTCCAGTTTTTAAAAAATGATTTTGTCATTGCTTGAATTTTAAAAATGCTGACTTTCTACTTTAATTGATTTTAGCTCTAGTATATTCTCCTCTGTGCCTACAATTATTGACTTACTTTTCCATTTGTTTAGTTTTATATATCCCAATCACTCTTTCATCTCCTCTAATAGAACTCAACCTATTATTTTTGTATATTCAAATATATCAGATATTACATCAATTTAATCATAACTTCAGTCTGGACTGGTTCTCTAGGACTTTAACATGGCTTTTGACCTAGTACTTCCTAGTATTATTATTCTAGAAATATTTCTCCTTTTTCTTGTTGTTTAATTTATGTCTTTCTCTTTTTTTTTTCTTTTTCTTATTATTGTGGTGAAGTACGCAATTTAGAAACTTTCTAGAAAAATAGTGCAGAGGAGGCAAATATTTTCAAATAGATGATTAATTAATAATAAAATGACTTTAGAGTTGATTGATAATTTGGGTAGGGATAGAAACTTGGGATGGAAACACTTTTTCCTTGGAATTTTAAAGGATTTGATCCATTGGTTTTAGCTTCTGGCAAGGCTGCTAACAAGTTTGATGCTATTCTGATTTCCCATTATTTGTATAGCTCTGTTTTTTTTTTTTTTTAATGAACTTTCTTTTTTTTTTTTTTAAGATTTTATTTATTTATTTGACAGAGAGAAACACAGCTAGAGAGGGAACACAAGCAGAGGGACTGAGAGAGGGAGAAGCAGGCTTCCTGCCGAGCAGAAAGCCTGATGTGGGGCTCGATCCCAGGTCTCCAGGATCATGACCTGAGCTGAAGGCAGTCGCGTAACCAACTGAGCCACCCAGGCGCCCCTGTGTAGCTCTGTTTTATATTCTGTTAGATTCTGTTAGGATTCTAGATTCTAATTTCTGGTATAGTGAAATATCACAATAATGTGCTTTGTTATATTTCTTTTTTCATTCATTTTATTGAGTCTGTTTTAAGTGTTTTTAACAGTTAAAATCTGTTTTTAACTGTTTTAACATGCTTATCCTTTTAGTCTGGAAATCTGTCTGACTTTTTTATCGATAATTTTCTTCTTTTTCTGTCTTTTGTTCTCTCCTTTTGAGACTTCCATTATTTCTAAGTTAGATTCTATGATCTGTTTCTCTCTTTTGGTTTAACTCTGTCTCTGAGTTTTCCTTGATTTTTAAACCTCCATTAAAATATCGACTAACATATTTTGAATTCCCAAGTTCTCCTTTTGTTGGGGCATTTTGTTCATCAGTGTCTCAGATCTTTTATTCTAGATTACAAATTTTTTGACCTCCGACATTGGGTGAAGTGGGTGAAGGGTTGGAGTATGCTCAAAATCATCAATGACCTGAGAGCAAGTAGATTAAGGAGGGTAGTGATCTCAACCATTCAGTATGATGTGGACAATAAATATCTTTGTTTTTGTTTTTGTTTTTGTTAACCTTCTTGATTTCAGTTGTTTGCTTAGTCTTGCAAATCCAAGTTCAGGATGACCTGGGAGGCGTACTCATCTGGCTGAATGAGTAGAAGAGAATTGGGAGCTCACTTGTTGCTTACACATTTTATAAAACCCTCCCATTTTCTTTAATTCTTTATCTTCTGAGGTCCCTAGAAACTTCAGCTTCTCAGCATACCCAGGATTTTGCTTTGTAAATTGGCTTGCTTTTTGTCTTCTTCTTCTGCAGTTAGTTTTCACTTTCTCAAATAGCCGGGTCCATAACGAGTCATTCACCCCCATTCTATTTTCCAAAGTTTTTCCATTATAGACAACAGATATTCTGTTCTCTTCTTACCAATGTTTAGACTGATAGATTTTTTTTCTTAAATTTTTTTTAATTGATCAAATAACCAAACTTTCCTGACAGTTTAGTGAGGTCTTAGGGGGAGTAGGAGTAAACAATTCAATAAGTGATACTTAATATTAAGTATATACTTTTTTCCTAAATATTTCATGGAAATGATATCAAAGATAATCCATCATAGACAAAGATATCAAAATAAGGAAAAGGTTATGCCTTGAACTTGAATCCATCCTTTTGGCTATTAATGTCCCATTTAATGAGATATTAAATTGTTAATAAGACATATTTTTTATTGATATTTTCTAAATATTTTGAAGTGTCTCTTCTTCCTCATACCTTGCTTTTTTCCCATTCCTTCAAAAGGTAGTTGATTCTCAGTGTCTAGATGTCTTTTTAGTCATTAAAACCTGAAGTCAATCTTGTATAATTTTTTAAGCACTTGCCAATTAAACTGCTCAAGTCATAAGCCTATTTTGAGCCATTATTTGATGCCTCCTCTGAAAAATTTCTTTTAAACATTTGATACCTTTCTGCAAAGAAGTCAAACTCTCTCTCTTCTTGACAGATGACATGATACTTTATATGGAAAACCCCAAAGACTCTACCCCTGCACTACTAGAACTCATACAACAATTCAGTAATGTGGCAGGATACAAAATCTATGCACAGAAATCAGTTGCATTCTTACACTAACAATGAAAATATAGAAGGGGGGGGCGCCTGGGTGGCTCAGTTGGTTAAGCGACTGCCTTTGGCTCAGGTCACGATCCCGGAGACCAGGGATCGAGCCCCACATCAGGCTCCCTGCTCTGCGGGAAGCCTGCTTCTCCCTCTCTCACTCTCTCTGCTTGTGTTCCCTCTCTGACTGTGCTTCTCTCTGTCAAATAAATAAAATCTTAAAAAAGAAAAAAGAAAATATAGAAAGGGAAATCAGAGAATTGATTCCTTTTACTATAGCACCAGAAACCATAAGACACTTAGGAATAAACCTAACCAAAGAAGTTAAGGATCTGTACTTGAGGAACTACAGAACACTCATGAAAGAAATTGAAGAAGACACAAAAGGATGGAAGAACATTCCATGCTGATGGATCAGAAGAATAAACATTGTTAAAATGTTTATACTGCCCAGAGCAATCTATACTTTCAATGCCATTCCAATCAAAATTTTGCCAACATTTTTCAAAGCACTGGGACAAACAACCCTCACATTTATATGAAACCAAAAAAGACCCCAAATTGCTAAGGAAATGCTGAAAAAGAAAAATAAAGCTGAGGGTATCATGTTACCTGATTTCAAGCTTTATTACAAATCTGTGATCACCAAGACAACATGGTACTGGCATGAAAACAGAAAAATAGACCAATGGAGCAGAGTAGAGAGTCCAGATATGGACCCGTAACTCTATGGTCAAATAATCTTCAACAAAGCAGGAAAAAATATCCAGTGGAAAAAAGACAGTCTCTTCAATAAATGGTGCTGGGAATATTGGACAGCTACGTATAGAAGAATGAAACTAGACCATTCTCTTATGCCACACACAAAGATAAACTCGAAATGGATGAAAGACCTCAATATGAGATAGGAATCTATCAAAATCCTAGAGGAAAACATAGGCAGTAATCTCTTTGACATCAGCCACAGCAACTTCTTTCAAGACAAGTCTCCAAAGGCAAAGGAGACAAAAGTGAAAATAAATTTTTGGGATTTCATCAAAATAAAAAGCTTCTGCACAGCAAAGGAAACAGTCAACAGAACAAAGAGCCTACAGAATGGGAGAGGATATTTGCAAATGACACTACAAACAAAGGGCTGATATACAAGATCTATAAAGAACTCCTCAAACTCAACAACCAAAATAAAGATCACCACATAAAAAAAATGGGCAGGAGATATGAAGAGGCACTTATCTATAGAAGACATACAAATGGCTAACATACATGTGAAATAAATGCTCGTCACCACTAGCTATCAGGGAAATTCAAATCAAAACCACACTGACATACCACCTTACACGTCAGAATGGCCAAAATTAACAAGTCAGAAAACAACAAGTGTTGGAGAGGCTGCGGAGAAAGGGGAACCCTCTTACACTGTTGGTGGGAATGCAAGTTGATGCAGCTGCTTTGGAAAACAGTGTGGAGATTCCTTAAAAAATTAAAAATAGAGGTACCCTATGACCCTGCAATTGCACTACTGGGTATTTACCCTAAAGATACAGATGTAGTGAAAAGAAGGGCCATATGTACCCCAATGTTCATTGCAGCAATAGCCACAATCTCCAAACTGTGGAAAGAGTCAAGGTGCCCTTCAACAAATAAATGGATAAAGAATATATGGTCCATATATACAATGAAGTATTATGCCTCCATCAGAAAGGATAAATACCCAACTTTTGTAGCAACATGGACTGGGTTGGAGGAAATTATGCTGAGTGAAATGAGCCAAGCAGAGAAAGTCAAGTATCATATGGTTTCACTTACTTGTGGAGCATAAGGAGTAATATGGAGGACAGTAGGAGAAGGAAAGGAAATGGGAGCTGGGTAAATTGGGGAGGGAGATGAAACATGAGAGACTCTGGACTCAGAAGTAAACTGAGAGTCTTGGAGGGAAGGGAGTGGGGGGATGGGTGAGCCTGGTGGTGGGTATTGAGGTCACATCCTGCAAGGAGCACTGGGTGTGGGACATAAACAATGAATCTTGGAACACTGAAAAAATAAAATAAAATAAATTTAAAAATAAATAAATAATAATAAAATAGAAACAGAAAAAAAATAACCCAGGCATAGAATTTTTAATTATTTTGAGATTTAGGGGTTATGATGTTCATTAGGAAATACAGAAATCCCCAAAGACTGTGAACAGTGAAAATGTGGGCTTCTGTAAAATTTTCAGTGCCCATAATTTACATTTGGCCTACTCTGCTTCATCTACACTCAAATTCCTTCATTGGCTTCTAGTGCTTAATCATCCACCAAATCTGATCTCTATACAAATTTTGAACAATGCTGTGGGGAACAGTTTACTATCATTTAAATTCCCTTCCTCATATCTTTCCGCTGTCCTCCCACTCCAGAGCTCAATTACAGAACTGTCCTACATTTGTAAAGGACCTGAAGTTGCAAAGTGCTTTCACAGGCATCAATTCATCTGGTCCTCACAAACCTCTCTGTAACGAATTAAAGCAATTATAAGTACTCCATTTTATCGAGCAAGAGCCTGGATTTGTCAAGAGGTTGCTACTAGTTTAGATAAATTGAACCCAAATTCAGGTCTCCTTACTTTGTTAGCATGAACCAAATGGTGTCACATAAGTCTCCACAAATCTGGACTTATTACAAAAGTTCTGATGTTTCAAATATAGGGAAATACTAAGGTGAAAGCTTGAATTATAACATTAGAACTTAGCTCTTTGGTGTAAATTTGAAATCGTCCACCTTGAGGAACATATACTGCAATTGATCACTTACTGTGAAGCATAGATGTTACAAAGCAAAACAATTAAATGTAGGAAAAACATTAAAAAATTGGACATTAGTCCATAATGTATGAAATGGCCAATTTTTTTTTTTTTAAAGCCTGGATGTTTTTGAGGTTTGAAAGTGTCTGTGTTCTTACATGACTAATGTTGTATTTACAAAAAGAAGGAGAAGAAGGTGGAGCTTGCTGCACTGTACTCAAAAGTATACAAATCATGCTAGGAATTTAAACCAATTGATGCAATTGCTGTAGGTTGGGCTACAAGTAAAGCTTGTAGCAGCAAGTAGGCGAGCATAGGTACACTCTCCTTCCCATCTAGGGGAACCTAGATATAAAAGTCCACTGGAAACCATATTTTTCTAGGCTTTTTCCCCGCCTAACTAGACAGACTGGCATTTCTTAAGCTCTTGACAGCTGGACATTACAAGTTTGACAACTCAAAGATGTGCAATAAGTCATGGAGCAGAAAAGACACCTGGTCACTCTCCTCAAATCACCTGTAAAGGAAAAAATACACATCAGGGTGCAAGAACAGCTGAGTTTTAACACTTGCTCATTTGTCTACTGTACTGAGATATTAACACTGTCATGTGAGAAAAACAAGTTGGGTTTTACCATAAACAGAATTGCATACATTGTTGAAAAAGAAATAAAGCAGAGATAAAATCTGCTTCTTACAGGAATTAGATATTAGAAGAGGCCAGTATCTTGAAGGCTACTGCCTGGAAGGCCACGGCTAGGAACTCTTATGGGCAGAATACTCAGGCACATAGACCAGATTTGGCCTGGAAAGGTGTTTTTACAGTGCAGGAAGTTTCCTTTTAAAAATAATATTCTCTGTCAACATAGGGCCAACATTTCCTCTATAACGGAATATGAATGCTTCAGTTGGCCAGACTTCTCACCCAAAGTGCCTCTCATTTAAGTTTTCCAGGCCCCTGTGGCTTATTCAACTTTTCTCATTCTCCATTGAAGGTGGCCAGAGACCCAAGTCTCTCAGCAATTTTTCTCCAGTCATTCATCTTGCCCAGTTGCTAAATGGCTGGTATAGAGATCTCTTTGAGATAAGAATGTGTATAATGATCACATTCTGAGGTATTAATCACTGTGTTGTTAATAAAAGTAAAAATTAGATAATAGTTAGCAGGGGATTGGTTAAATACATGAGGATATATCCATAAAATGGAATACAACATTGGAATGATTTTTTTTAAATGATTTTTAAGAGGGACATTTGTTGACAAGGACAAATGTTCATGAGCATTGATGAAGGAAAGTCCACCATTGGTGTGCAGAGTTCAGTGATGTGCTGAAGTGGCTCAGAGCCACAGAACCAAATGGGCACATCTCTTTCCATCTTGTCCTTCAGTGACTTTACATGAGTAGCTTGAAATCAGCCATAGTGACAGTATTCCCACTACACAAATTGGCAAGTGCTACAAATCAGAGATATATTTCTTTGTCTAGAGATTTGTTGGTGAAACATTTACCTGCACACCACTATTATCATATCTTTTTAACATAAAATTGGGAAAAGGGTGCATGGGTGGCTCAGATCATGACTCAGGCTCCTGAGATAGAGTCATGCATCAGACTCCCTGCTCAGTGGGGAGTCTCCTTCTGCCTCCCCCCCCACTCATTCTCTCTCTCTCTCTCTCTCTCTCTCTCTCTCTCTCTCTCAAAAATAAATAAATAAAGTTTAAAAAAAAAAAAAAAACATTGGTAAGGTATATAGATGAACAAAAGAAAATAATGGGAATTCTCTTTTGTGAAGCCTTAATACTGTTAATGTATTAGCAGTGGGGTTATACTTCCTTTTTTCTTCTATTTGTTAATCTTTTCTAGATTTTCTTCATCAGGTATGTGACTTTTGTGTTTTCTTAAAGTAATGCAATTATATTTAAATAAAAAGTATTCCATATATAATGAACTTATTAAGTGACAACACCTCACCCAGCTGCTATTTCTACATTTTACTAATATCAAATCTCAACATTCCCTTGAGAATGCCTGAGATTTAGCTAGGAGTTAAAATTTTCAAATGAATTCACATATACCCACAGGCCCCTAACTTTTTCAACAATGTGTTAAGTATAGGAGATGGGATACAAGGACAATCAGACCACAGAGGATAAAGAAGAAAGCAAAGCATTCATCTTTCAACAGTGCTCAGGGCTGGAGAGAGTCTGGTTTTGAAAGATCCTGGCCCCAGTACCTAGGAAAGTTCTGGGTGTCCTAGGTGTGCTGGGATTGTCCTGGTGTAGAGGTTTCTGTTATGTAGGCAGACCAGCAACACTGGTATTCATAGGTGGGAAAAGATAGCCAAAAAGGGGAGTCATTCCCATGGGTCCTTTAGTTCTGGTTAGGACCTCTTTGCATGTGAGGACTCCTGACATCAGTGTGGAGCTGGAGGCTAGATTGTCCTCCACTAGACACAGCCTCAAATGGCTCAAAGTGTATAAGCATACGGCAAAGTACCCAGACCTCAATGTAAATGTGTTGGCTTTCTTTATATAATTCTTAAATATAAATATGCTGTGTCAAAGAAAAGTGATCGGAGAAATCCCAAGAGGCCTTTCAAAATGTTGTTAAAGTAATATATTCTGTTAATAAGTTCCAAAATTTTGGGTGCCAAGGTACGCATGCACACGTGTGTGTATGCATGTGTAAGCATTCGTCCACTGCTACAAGTGGAAGGAAATTGGCAGTATTTGAAGCAAGAAGAAACACGACACATCTTTATTTAGAATCTGAAAACTTTAAGCCTTTTTTTCCCTAGCTGTGTAAGAACTTTTAACTTTTTTTTTAAATTTTGTGTATTCCCTAATCTAAATTCACCTTCAGAGAATTAGCCTTAAATTTGTTATCCCTGAAATGCTCTCTAGTGGCTGGCATGGGAGTTCACAGTCCTGTGCATTGGTGGCGATTAAATAACCTCAGGGAATTTTTGTTTGGGATTTTTACCCTTGGCGAAAATTTCTTTCGGAAATTATTTTATCTTTCTGTATTCCCTATTCGGTTTTCATTGACTGTGCTGCTTTGTGCCTCTTGTCATAAGTATCTGTAATGTTGAGTCAATTTTGAAAGTAAGCCTAGATTTGCCCTAGAGGTGGCAGAATTTCTGTGGTGGGTAAGTGAAATGATTGCTCCATATAACTTTATAAAGTGTAAAGACCTCTGAGATGAAAGGAGCTATATAAATGTAAGGCTGTCATTTTAAATTGCCATTACCGTTTGAAATTCTCAAGAGAAGCATTACTGAAATCCGGCGTATGCACCATATTAGATTGCTTAATATCATTAAAGCATGTGCAGCAAATGAAAATACCAATTTCCTCTTATATGTAGTTCGTGTTTAAGGCAGCGTATCCAAAGCTAGCATGTTCACAGCTCATTCCGGCATATTAACACTCACCGAAGGAAGCAGGAGCTAACAAAGTATGAAGACAATGGTGTTTCTCTAGCAGGGTGATTGCTGTTTGTGTGTGTGTGTGCTGGTGAAGACAGAAACAGATTTGAGACACTAAATGAAATGAGACACATGCAAGAGAAGGTGTGATGGGACCCGCAGAGAAGCCTGGGCAGAAACATATATAGCATATCACTATGTGATTTATGTTTCACTTTGGCAATAAGGAAACCCAGAAATAATGCATATTTACAACAGCAGGAAATAATCATAAGAACAGAAAAATTATCAAAACAGGGAAGATGGCCTGCCGCCCAACGTGAGACTAGCTATTTCTGACGCCTCCGTTTGCAAGTTTGTTTTAGGAAAGGGGGATGCTCCCTATTATTGGAGCCATGCACAACCCAGCAAATGCCAAGAAATAAGCAAGTGAGAGCAAGGCATCAGTGGCAAATTGGAATCTAAGGCCTTTTGTGCTTGTTAAATGGTGGAATGATTATAATTGGAAAAAGTGATGTGCATTAGTTCTGAGTGAATGTACAAGAAATGACAAGCGTGTAACTTAATGATTACTTCACAACACTCAGGACTGCCTTCTAGTCTCGCACCGAAGAGTTCAGCCCTACAGCAGAGAAAGCCACATGCTTTCTCCTCCTATTCATGAGTATTCTCCACAGGTCACATGGAAATAACCCTGAAGTGATAAGTCTCGGTTTAGGAAGTCCGCTGCTTAAGCTGGTGCAAGTCATTGTGACAAAGACTGGTGGGATGTATTTTTTTTTTCTTTTTCTTGCCAACCATCACAATCAATGGCAAGCGAATGGACGGGATCCTGTTTTAAAGGAAATAGCGTATGTTTACCCTCCTGGGGAAAGGGAGGATATGAGAAAGCTTCCTGAAAATCAAATCTAATATTCAAATGAGTGCGAGTGCACCACCTTTCTCTTTACTGTTAAAGTAGATGTCTACGTAGTATGGTCATTTTCTAATAACATCGAAAGTGTATCCTTAATCTTTCTGAACACAAAATTTACTGCCTGTAATTCTGCTGTACGGTAGTTAAAAAGTGCAAACAAAAGTAATTTTCAAAAGGTTTCCATAGTGAGAAAAAAGTATTCTTGTGATTTTGGAGCCTAAATTATAGATAATAATAACAACAATTATAACAGAGTCAATAAACTAAATTATTAACTAGAGTCCATAAACATATATATAAAGTGTCAGGATGCAGCTTCGATTTCATTTTGTCTTGGGAGTCGGTTTTGGAACTAATATGTAGACCAAGCAGTGATGCAGGAAGGCTTGCTTGGATGACATTTTCCTAAAATCCAAGCAAAGTCAAAACCGGTTTATGATTGCTGGTTATGAACACAGCTTAAATGTTGGCTCTAGAGTGAGGAAAACATTATTCAGAGAGGAAAAAACATACAAGTGAGAGGAATGTATAAAATTCTCTTACATATTGTAAGGTGAAAGGTGAGAGTTCACCCAGAGATGGACTCGGGATTTGTGTTCTTTTTTTTTTTTTTTTTTTTTTTTTTTTTGTGCTAATGCCGTAGTCTATATACTAAATACTAAAGAAAACCAGGAGAGCCATAGATGTGTCCTACTTTTTATAATTTTAAGGTCTACCTTTTTATTTAAATTCATATCTTCAGCAACATAGGATCCCTAAATGTTTTAGCCAACATTTTTGAAAGGATGTCCCTTCTATTACTCAGAAAGGCCCAGTAATAATGTAGTAAACTTTAACAAGCTTTTCTTGGCATAAAGGAAAGAAAGTCCTTTATTCTCTCTCTCTCTCTCTGTCTCTCTCTCTCTCTCTCTTTTTAAAGTAATCTTCATTTAGATGTATGATTTACTGTAGAAGGATTTAATAAGAAAGCTTTTTTTTCCCCCTTTTTTAACATCTATTAGTAGGATGAAGTGAGGATAGTTACGATGGAGAATATATTATCAAGACCACCGTGCAGGTAATATCCTGCATATTGAGTCTAATCACCCATTTAAGTTAAAGTAAGAGTTGTTAAGAATATGGAGACTCTCACTCTAATGATTAGTGATGAGAATCACCTAGATAATGAAATTAGTATTGAGAAACATTTTTTAGGCAGAATGATTATCCTGGGAGATTGATTAAAAGGATAATTGAAGAACAATGTAACCTTTTTCATAGTTATCAAGTTGAACTTGGTTAAAGTAATTTATCATAATAGTGTGGCTATGGCAAATCATAAAAGGACTGACTGGCCACTACTTAAAAAGATGTTTATTATATATTAATCCAGACATGTTGTCATACCAATGAAATATCTTCAATAACAATGTGGAGGATGATAAGTGTAGTGGAATGGTATCTCAAGCCATCTCAGTAACTCTTGAGAAGTAGCTGAAAGGAGTTTGCAATATGGAAGTAGGGAAGAGTAAGGAAATAGGATTCCTAAAACAGAGTCACAGTTTTATGATTCTGTTAGCAACAGAAGAAACTAACTGCTTCAGTCTTGAAATGTTAACAAAAATTGCATGATAATAATTTTGTTCTTTGTAAATAAAATGGAAATTAAATGCTTACTTTAAATCAGTGATGAAAATGGACAGAGAGAGGAATTGATTAACTGTATAAAAAAATGGCAAGATGTCCCTTGCAAAAATCTGCATTGGCTTTGTGCTCTCTCTAACTGGGCCTTCTTACCACTTACATTTTTTGGATAATTGATTGTCATTCTTTCAGTGTATCTTTTAAAATTTTTCTTTCTTGGGGCACCTGGGTGGCTCAGAGGGTTAAGCCTCTGCCTTTCAGCTCAGGTCATGATCTCAGAGTCCTGGGATCGAGTCCCACATCAGGCTCTCTGCTCATTGGGAAGCCTGCTTCCCCCCTCTTTCTCTGCTGCCTCTCTGCCTATTTGTGATCTCTCTGTCAAATAAATAAAATCTTAAAAACAGTTGTCTCTTAATATATAATAAAAAGTATTTTTTCTTTTAATCAGTACACAAGTTTTTATTTAAATCCCAGTTAACAAAAAAGGGTAAAAATAAAAAATAACGAAAGAAAGAAAGAAAGAAAGAAAGAAAGAAAGAAAGAAAGAAAGAAAGAAAGAAAGAAAGAAATTCCAGTTAGCATACAGTGTAATATTAGTTTCAGGTATATACTATATACAGTATAGTGACCATACAACATTCAGTGCTCATCTAAGTGCCCTCCTTAATCCCCATCACTTATTTCACCCATCCCCAAATGCATAATGTCACATAATCAGCATTACTGTGTCATACACAATAGTTTCACTGCCCTAAATGTTCCCCCCATGTTCCACCTCTTCATCCCTCCCCCACCACTACCAGCTCCTAGTAGCCACTGATTTTTTTTCTTTCTTTTTAACTGTCTCTATAGTTTTGCCTTTCCAGAACATCATGTAATTTCCAGAAGATACGATATGTGGTCTTTCCAACTTGCCTTCTTTCACTTGGAAGCCTGATTTAAGTTTAATTTTTGTATAATGTTCATACATGTAGCTCAAAGTTTATTTTTTGTATATGGATGTAAAATTTCTCCAGCATTATTTGTTGAAAGATTGTACTTTCTCAATTAAATTGTATTTGTATCTTTGTCAAAAGTCAACTGATCATATTTGCATGGGTCTTTTCCTGGGTCTGTTCTATTGATCTATGTCAATAACAGTCTGCTTTATTACTGTAGCTTTAGACTAAGTCTTAAAATCCCATAGTGTGGGCGCCTGGGTGGCTCAGTGGGTTAAAGCCTCTGCCTTCAGCTCAGGTCATGATCTCAGGGTCTTGGGATCCAGGCCCTCATCGGGCTCTCTCCTTAGCCAGGAGACTGCTTCCTCCTCTCTCTCCCTCTGCCTGCCTCTCTGCCTACTTGTGATTTCTCTCTCTGTCAAAAAATAAAAAAAAAAAAAAAATCTTAAAAAAAAAAATCCCATAGTGTGATTTATTCCTTTTTCAAAAATCATAGTAGTTCTTCTAGCTCTTTTGCCTTTACATATAAATTTTAGATACAAATTATCTATATCTACAGAAACACATGTTGGGATTTTTATGGGAACTGAGATAAATTTGTAGATTTATCTGGGAGAAAACTGACATTTTCCTATATCGAATCTTCCAATCCATGAACTCGGAGCGCCTCTCCTTTTATTTAGATCTAGATTTTTTTTTGTTTCTTTTGTCAGCATTTTTGGATTTTCAGCATGCAGATTTGTGTGGAAATAGATTTATACCTGTTAAAATGAATACTTTAAAATTTAGTCTCTAAACTCCTTATTACTGCTATATAGCAATATTTTAGTGTATTGACTTTTTTGCTGTCACTTTGCTAAACTCATTTATTATTTCTAGGAGATTTTTTTGGAAATTCCTTGGAAATATTTTACATAAACAATCATGTTATCTGTGAATAGAAATAGTTGCATATCTTGCTTTCTAATCATCTGTATATTTTATGACTGTTACTAATTATTTTGCCCTACTGCTCTGCCTGGGACTTCCAGTATGATACTAGACTGAAATGATGAGAGTGGACATCCTCGTTCTGTGTATAGTTTTATTATGTCACCATTAACTATGGTTATGATGCTACCTTTCTGGCAGGGGAGAGGAGTAGATACTTTTTATCCATTTGAAGAAGTTCCCTTCTATTCCTCATTTGTTGAGAATTTTTTTTTATTATGTTCAGTTAGCCACTGAATTGATGTTTAATTTTGTCATGTGTTTTATTCTGCAACAAATAATATGATCCTGTGGCTTTTCTTCTAAAATTGTTAATGTGGGGCATCACATTGATTTTTGAATACTAGTTAGCCTTACAGTGCTGAGGAAAACTTCACGTACTCATGATATATATTTCCTTTTATATATTTCTGGATTTTATTTGCTGACATTTTGTTAAGGATTTTTACATTAATATTATAAGTGTTATTGATTTTGCACTGCCTTTGCCTAGTGCTTTAATATCAGGATAATGTTGGCCTAGTTGTGAAGTGGTCTATCCTCTTGCAGTTTTCTGGAAGAGATTATAGAGCATTGTTATTTTATCTTTAAATATTTGTTAGTGAAATCACCTGGCCATAGAGGTTTCTTTTTTTTTTTAGAATATTTTAAAATATGAATGTAATTTATTTAATGTTTGTAGAATTATTCAGGTTATCTATTACATATTGGGTGAGTTTTAATTGTTTATAGCTTGTGGGGAATGGATCCATGTCATCTATGCTACTGAATTTATGGATGAAGACTCATTCATAGCATTTCCTTATTATTTTTAAATGTCTGCAGGGTCTGTAGTGATACCCCATTTTTCTTTCCTGATACCTATAAATTGTGTCTTTTCTCATTCATTTCTTTATTAGCCTAACTGGAAGCTTATCGATTATAGTGGCTTTTTAAAAAGTCAGCTTTGGGTTTTATTGATTTTACTTATTATTCTACTCTTTTAGATTTTACTGATATCTTATCTTTATCATTTTAGATTTCTGCTTGCTTTGGGATCATTTTTACTCCTGTTTTTCTAGTTTCTTAAGATGGAAGCTTAGATCATTGGTTTAGATCTTTTTTAAAAAAATGGAAGCATGTATTACTAAAAATGTTCCTCTAAACAGGGCTTTAGCTATATCTGTACATTTAGATAAACCATATTTTTATTTTCATTCACCTAAAAATATCTTCTAATTTCCCTGTGGACCATTTGTCTAGTATATTATTAAAACTATATTTAATTTCCAAATGTGCAGAGAATTTCTTATTAAATATGGTATTAACTTTTCTTTTTATTCTATAGGACCACAGAACATTGTATCAGAAATCATATTTTGCATCCTTTTAATTTGAAATGTATTAAAATTTGTTTATGACCCATTCTTTATGCTCACGCGAAATTTGTTTATGACCCAGGGTATCTGCTATCTTGGTGAGTTTATTCCATGTGTCCTTGAAAAGAATATATTTTTGTGCCATTTGGGGTTTAGTATTCCATAAATGCCATTTACATTCAGTCTGGTGGCGGTGGTA
This sequence comes from Spilogale gracilis, assembly GCA_004023965.1. NCBI lineage: Eukaryota > Metazoa > Chordata > Mammalia > Carnivora > Mephitidae > Spilogale > Spilogale gracilis. The sequence continues at coordinate 49,627 of PITA01001801.1, forward strand.
TTTAGTGGTTCTAGATCCTTGCTGAGTTCCTGTCTGCTATTTCCGTTAGTTACTGAAAGTGGTATGTTTAAATCTCAAACTACCAGTTGTAGTATTTCCTATTTCTCCTTTCAATACTGTTATTTTTTACATCACATACTTTGAAGCTCTGCTGTTACATATTTAAGATCAGTATGTCTTAGAAGAATCCCTCCTTTTATCATTATAATGCTCCTTTTTTATCCTTGGTCATTCTTTCCTCTGAAGTTTACTTTGATATTAATATGGTCACTTCAGCTTCATTTTGATTAGTATTTTCATGATACCATTTCTTACATGGCTTAAATTTTCATTTACCTTTACTATTACATTTGAACAGTTTCTTGTAGCCAGCATGTGATTAGGTCATATCTTTAAATCTGTTCTGGCAATCTCTCTCTCTCTGATTTATATTTAGACCATTATGTAGTGTCACTTTTGCTATGTTTAGGTTTCTGTCTATCATGCAGTTGTTTTCTGTGTGGTTCCTCCATTTTCTATCCCTGTCTTTCTCCTTTCTTCTCCTTTCTGTTATTTGAACATTTTCAGTATTCCATTTTAATTTACTTATCATGGCTTCACCTATATATCTACAGATATTCTAGTGCATAATGTAAGGGCTATAATATGTCTATTTAACGTTTTATAATCTACATGAAATCAGAATTTTTATCACATCAGATGGCACGTAGAAACTCTATTAAAATGTAAGTCACTGTCCTCTCCTTTTTATGCCGTCTCATATATTACAGCATAAGAATGGAAAATCCCACTAGCAGTGTTCTAGTTTGCACTTTTTTTTTTAAAGATTTTATTTATTTGACAGAGAGAAACACAGCCAGAGAGGGAACACAAGCAGGGGGGAGTGAGAGAGGGAGAAGCAGGCTTTCTGCTGAGCAGAGAGCTCGATGTGGGACTCAATCCCAGGTCTACGGGATCATGACCTGAGCCGAAGGCAGTTGCTTAACCAACTGAGCCACCCAGGCATCCCACTAGTTTGCACTTTTAATCATTAAATTTGAAGACTTAATAGAAGAATAATTACTTATATTTACTCAGATGTTTATCACTTTTGTTGATCTTTCTTCCATTTTTGTTGATCTTTCTTCATTTCTGATGATCTAAATCTTTTTCTGGTATTATTTCTTTCCCGTGACTTGAGGAACTTCCATAGTATTTTCATTAGAGGAACCTACGGGTGATGAATTAGACAATTCGTTTTCCTTTGTGTGGTAATGTTTTTTTTGCACCTTCACTTCTGAATTATATTTCTCTGTATATAGAATTCTGGGTTGATAGTTTTTTTTTTCTTCCCAGAGTTGATAGTTCTATTCCTTCAACACTTTAAATATGTCATTATTCTGTTCTCTGATGAGAAATCTGTGATCCATCAGATTGTAAGTTCCTAAAGAAATACTTTCAGGGGGAAAAAGACACTCTCTTCAACAAATGGTGCTGGGAAAATTGGACAGCTATGTACAGAAGAATGAAAGTCGACCATTCTCTTACACCATACACAAAGATAAACTCAAAATGGATGGAAGACCTCAATGTAAGACAGAATCTATCAAAATCCTAGAGGAGAACATAGGCAGTATCCTCTTCGACATTGGCCACAACAACTTTTTTCAAGACACGTTTCCAAAGGCAAAGGAAACAATAGTGAAAATGAAATTTTGGGACTTCATCAAGATAAAAAGTTTCTGCATGGCAAAGGAAACAGTCAACAAAACAAAGAGAAAACCCACAGAATGGGAGAAGATATTTGCAAATGACACTACAGACAAAGGGATGATATCCAAGATCTAAAAAGTACTTCTCAAACTCAAACCCCAAAAAACAGATAATTAAGTCAAAAAATGGGCAGAAGACATGAATAGACATTTCTCCAATGAAGAAATACAAATGGCTAACAGACACATGAAAAAAAATGTTCATCATAATTAGCAATTAGGGAAATTCAATTTAAAACCACATTGATATATCACCTCACACCAGTTAGAATGGCCAAAATTAACAGGACAGGAAAGAACAAATGTTGGAGAGGAGGTGGAGAACACAGAACCCGCTTACACTGCTGGTGGGAGTGCAAGTTGGTGCAGCCACTTTGGAAAATGATGTGGAGATTCCTCAAAAAATTAAAAATAAAGCTACTCTATGACCTGACAATTGCACTACTGGGTATTTACCTCAAAGATACAGATGTAGTGAAAAGAAGGGCCATACGTATTCCAATGTTAATAGCAGCAATGTCCACAATAGCCAAATTGTGGAAAGAGCTGAGATGCCCTTCAACAGATGAATGAATAAAGAAGATGTGGTCCATATATGCAACTGAATATTACTTGGCCATCAGAAAGGATGAATCATCCAACTTTTGCATCAACATGGATGGGACTTAAGGAGATTATGATGAGTGAAATAAGTCAAGCAGAGAAAGTCAGTTATCATATGGTTTCACTTACTTGTGGATCATAAGGAGTAACATGGAGGACATTAGGAGAAGGAAAGTAAAAGTGAAGGGGGGGGTGGAAGTTGGAGGGGGAGATGAACCATCAAAGACTGTGGCCTCTGAGAAACAAACTGAGGATTTTAGAGGGGAGGGGATGGGGGAATGGGTTTGCCTGGTGATGGGTGTTCAGGAGGGCATATATTGCAGGGAGCACTAGGTGTTATACATAAACAATGAATCTTGGAATACTACATCAAAAACTATTGATGTACTGTACGGTGACTAACATAGCACAATAAAAAATAAAAATAAATAGATACTTTGTTTGAATCCCTATATAAAACTTGGAAAATTTCTGAATACATACTAGCTAATTACATATATACCTGGAACTTGATTGAAGTGGTTTCTAGGTAAGTTGATCATGCATTTTGTAGTGCTCCAATCAAGACAATTCTGAGCATAGTAGGGACATAATTACTTCAGAAGAACAGGTAAAAACCAGAATTAGGACTTATGGTCACCCTAATTTTAGGCACAAAGTCACCTTCTAAGGAAGGAAAATATGAAAACCTAGTCGATATTTACTATTTCGTCTTCCAAGAATAGAAACTCCAATATCAGAAATCACTTTCCCCTTAACCCATGTTTTCCAATCATTCAATTTGAATTAGTATAGCAATTTTTCCTGCAGATTTTTCTGATTCTTTTAGCAGTAACTTCTTATCCAGCTATGATTGATTGGAAAAGGCAAAGGCCCCAGACACAGGCTGGGCCATCACAATGCCTTACCATTTCAGGGAAAAATTAATTACCTCAAGGATAGAACTCTGATGAATGTTGGGTTATCATAGCCTCTTATAGATTTGTTTTCTTTTTGTTTCTTCATTTTTGTTTTCTTTAAATAGGACGCAGGGAAGGAGACTCAATTCTCTGGCAATGAAGCCATGTAACTTTCGAGCTACTGGCCATGTCTTCTGTCGTTTGGAGGAAGTCAGGCTACTGTAGGAGTAAAAGAAATACAGCAGAAAGTCATAGGACATGTGGTAGGAGACATAAGTTCTTGATTCCAGTTGTCCCTCTGCCTTCTACTGGTTTAAATGCAGGAAGCGACAGGCCCCTCTTTTGCCTGGGTGAGCTTTCTTCCATTTTTCAGTCCCTTACACAACAGAAACCCAAATAATACTTTAACTCTTGTGTTGCTTCTGACACAGCAAAAAGCTTTTTATAAAATGATGAAGTGAGGGAGTAATGAACTAGTAACAGGTGTATGAGCACATGTATTGCAAATAGTCATCTTTATACTTTTGTATTTTATCATTGCATTATGTATTACATCTCTCTTATATTATGCCTGTTCCTGTTACTGCTTCAGTTTATATCCTCAATGATGTCTATCTAGCACATAAGCTCTAAGAAGAGAAAGCATGAAAATGTTAAAATGACTCTGGATAGTGGTCACTTCATGCTCTTGAGGATGCTTATTATTTGACAACAGCTGTGTGGGGAAGAAACATCAGAGTTTTGGTTATTTATCCAGTAAACATTTCTTGTGCACCCACTCTGCTGGACGGGGATGAAACAAATTAGAAAAGGTCATGGTACTAAGGAAACTGCATGCAAGTTTTATGAGACAAATAGTAAACAAGCAAACAAAGCAATAAACTAAATTATGTAGAAGGAAGTGCTATGAAGAACTAATAAAATAGGGTGATGTGACAGGGATTAAGTGGGTTGTAAGAATCACTTTAGGATGGGGCATTAAGAAAGACTTCTCTGAGGATGCAAAAAGAAGGCAGACATGAGAGAGGGAGAGAGGGGATGGGGAAGGAGCTGGCCTTTGGAAAAGCAGTCTAGGCCCTGAAGCAGGAATGAATTTGGTGTTTCAGGAGGACACAAAGCCAGGGAGGTTGAATTCTAGTAAAGGAAGGGAGTGTGATACAAGTTGATGTGACAATAATTTTCTCCACTAACAGAGGAAAGAAACTAAGAAGATTTGAGGATATTTTTGAGAAATAAGACCACTCCTAAGTGGAACCAGGAAGATACTCTGATTAATTCAGTTGGCATAGATAGAGAATGGACAAAAACAAACAAACAAACAAACAAACAAACAAACAAAAACCTTTCCTGGCTATGTGTTTAATATTCTTGTAGTTGGGACTATTGTTCAATTGTAAACTTAATCGCTCTTTGTCAGAAGTCTTCATCTGCTTGAGAACATGTTGTAAGTACCTCTCACAAGTCTTTTCATGAACTAACTTACTTTCAAATAAGTTTGAAGTACAGATTACATATCTGTAATTGTTCTTCTCTGGTTCATTGGGACAATTCATCTGGGTTCATCTCATGAACCAGAGAAGAACAATTACAGGATTCGCAAGAATCCTCACATCTGGATGGAGCCAGAGACTCAAGGTGCTAAGGAAGCTTGCAGATCAGCTGGCCTGGTGTTTATCAGTGAAGGGCACACATTGGAATACTCTATGGAAACTTTACAAAATATCAGCTGAGCTCCACTCTTCGGGACTCAGATTCAGAGGGTCTAGCAATGGGATCTAGTGGTATACCTGACAGTACATAGCTGTAATGCTATTTTGACATGCATACCTCACGGAGAATCTCATTTCACAGTAATACTGAGAAGGACCAGAGTTAGGACCAAAACCATAGTCTCCAGATTTTGAAGTTTTGCCACTCTCCTACCAACCGTATGCCTTATTCTTATTTAGATACATTGTTAAGCAGGTACAAAAAGAGATTATGGACCAAAGACACCTATTTTTTAATTTTCTTTGGCATCTTTTGGTCAAGTAATTTTAGAATTAGAAATCTTTGTTGCACCAGTTATCAGAAGAAGCAGCCAAAGAGAAAAGAGGAAGAAAAAGAATCTGAGTAGCCCAAACCAAGTATATAAATTCCTGACATTAAGCTCATGCTGGTTTCCCAAATCCTCCCTCCAGGCTTTTGATTATTTTCATGACATTTTATCTAGACCCAATTTGGAGACAAACAAGATCCACACTTGACTTGGTCAGGGAACATTTGTTCATGAACTGATGGAGTGGAGGATAAATGGTAACTCACAATTTTAACCAACTCTTTTTGTAATTATGCCATTCATATTTTCACTAGGGAAGGGCAACATTAATTCTTCCTGAATGAAAAATTGTCACCTGTGTCTGTGTATGTTAAGTGACTTAAAATATAAAGAACTTTCCATGCCAGACCAAATTCCCTAGTCTCTTTTTGGCTTTCCGTTGTCCCTGCCTCCAAGAAATGAGCTACAAAAGCAGCTAAGAGTCTGCTTGCTCCTCTGAAGCCAGAGGTAGAAGCAGTTTGGAAGACATTTTGTTTCATCTCTTTTTAACTTCTTTAAAAAATATTTCTGGAAAGAGTAGCTAATAATAAGATAGGTAGGTGGATGGCAGGGAGTTAACTAAAACGTTCAGAATAGCTCTGAGTACAATCACATTTAAAAATAGAGAGAACAGACAGCACACAAAACCCCACTGACTCAGTGTATCTAGTTCAGATGTAGCTAATGTCCCTATTTAGCATCTTCAAGTTGCTTACACTTTCCTCACCAACTTAAGAATGTGCCTCCAGCACTAGAGAGCTTTCCAAGTCCAAGGACGTGGGAATGTGAATTATCAAAGAAGCTCGGGATGAAAGGTGCTGAAATCATCTTTTTACAATATTGCCAAAAACAGCTTGAGTTTCTAGGCTGCTAATTGCTGAAATACGTTTTAGCTTCCGACTTCATTCTGAGCTTATGACCCACTCACCGAAAGGTAAGAAGGATGTTGTAAAAGAAAAGAAAAAGCAGAATGGCAGTAAGAGGGAGCAGGCTAAGGGACTGCTTAGCACAAGGCCCCCTGGAAAGCCACATCACATTAAAGGAAGTGTATTTTATTTGTGCCGTCCAGCCATACAATTAGATTTGACCACTGAAGGAACTCAGCCCTTTTGCTGTCTTTTCTGAACAGGAGTGAGGTAACCACAGTCTCAGAAGTGTGGCAGTATAAATAGCTAATCTGAATTCACTTTCTTTTCACTGTATTTCTTATTTAACTTTCTAAAAAAGTTGTTTATGCCCGTTACCTCATTTCAGGCTCACAATGATTTGTTAGAGCAAGCAAAAGTCTCTGTAGGTGAAACTGAGGCACCAAGAGCAAGTGGGAGTTGCCCCTAAAATCTCTTTTGTTAGGGGCAAAATTAGGGTTGGGCCAGGCATCCCTTACCCCTGCTGTGAGACTATTCCACTTCCCTCCACTGCCACTAGCCATAAAAGTTCCAGGAATATGTTACAAAAGCAACTTGCAGAAGCCTATTTTTATATTTCTGAAAGAAAGCTTCAGCTAAATTATTTTCCTGAAGTAGTTTATTAGACAGCCTTTTATAAGAAAGCAGTTGTACCAGATAAGGGTCCTATTCAACATTATGAATTTAATACCATGGAAGGATTTGCAGACTGAAATATCCAGACTCATTGGAGGCACATATAGGCAGTCACTAAATATATGAATTAATGCTCAGTTGTGGCTTTAGCAGATATAAATTTAAATGTTACCAATCAAATATATATATATATATATATATATATACACACATACATATATATACACACACATATATATCTTAGTCTTACTTAAGTTATTGGAGAAGTTACATTTTCATATGTGATATCTCTTCATAACACTTTCTCTTTTTTTTTTTATTCTATTATGTTAGTCACCACATGTTGCCCTCCTTAATACCCACCACCAGGACAATCCATCCCCCTACCACCCTCCCTTCTAAAACCCTCAGTTTGTTTCTTGGAGCCCACAGTCTCTCATGGTTTGCCTTCCGCTCCCATTTCTCCCTTTTTTTTTTTTTAAGGATGTGGTACTTTGTCAAAATCTTTTTTTTACTTTAAGTTTATTTTATTTTTTTCAGTGTTCCAAGATTCATTGCCCATGCCCCACACCCAGTGCTCCATGCAATAGGTGCCCTCAGTACCCACCACCAGGCTCTCCCATCCATTTCTCACTTTTAAAATGACTTTTGTAGCATTTTTCACACACAGGTATGGTACTTCATCTTGAAAAAATGCTCTCTTAAAACAAAACTTTTAAGCCAAATTAGTTAAAATGATATATTAAAAGGATGGCACCAACATATTATTACCAACAATTATTACCTTTGTATTTTTTGATTTAGGTCTGTGCTTGAGTTGCGTTCCAAAGATAGAGATTCTGAGCCAGTGAAAAAATGCAGGAAATAATATCTTGTTGAGATGTCTGTGTATGTTCACCTTTTGATCCATCATCTCTGCTCAGATACATAACAATAATAGGTAAAATTTGCAAAGAGAAAACCAAAATATGTAACTGTGTTTGAAAAGAAGACAAGCATTTCTGTGGAGACAATGGAACAGAAATGCAAATTTGTGAGTAGAACTGAAGACAAGGTCCACTGAACCCATGAGTTTGGCTACTTGAGAATAAAGTAGATTCCAAGTGTTTTGTGAAAGGCAGGGAGACAGGAAATGAGATCTGTTCAAATTGCTTGAAGCCAGGGGCTTGAGGAGGAGCACCACTGTTCTACTCATGAGATAAGACTGGGGGGTGAACAAAAGAACTGTTCACTTGGGGAGGTCTTGACTACTAACCACTTGGGGAGGTCTTGACTGCCTCAAGACAGGCACTGAGCAAAGCTGCGTGCATGGCCTCCTTAAACATGTCTGACATATCCCTGATATCATCCCGCAGCAGGAGGATGAGTTATCCTTCAAAGACCTGTTCTGGGCCAGGAGCCCAGGGAGTTGTGTGGGCTCAGTCATAAACCCACTAGTATGGGAGGCAGTCGAGGTGAGTACAAGTGGCTTGAGGAAGAAGAAAACAAGTGATCAAAATTAACTAAATAGTTTCCACTCAAAAAATGAGTCTGAAGACAAACATTCCCAAAACATGGAGACATTAGAGGCTTAAAACAAACAAACAAAAAAACAAACAACAACAACAACAACAAAACAGTAAAAGATACCAAACAATGGATCATAAACTCTGGGACCTCGATCCTTGCACCAGAAACATTCAGAATCATTCAGGAGCTTGTCAGAAATGCAGAACCTCAAGAAGATGTGGTACATATATACAATGGAGTACTATGCCTACATCAGAAAGGATGAATATCCAACTTTTGTAGCAACATGGACTGGACTGGAAGAGATTATGCTGAGTGAAATAAGCCAAGAAGAGAAAGTCAAGTATAGCATGGTTTCACTTACTTGCAGTGCATGAGGGATAAACTGGAGGACAGTGGGAGAAGGAAAGTAAATGGGAACTGGGGTAATCTAGGGAGGGAAACGAAACAACAGAGACTTTGGACACAGAAACAAACTGAGGGACTTGGAGGGAGGGGGGTGGAGGGATGGGAGAGCCTGGTGGTGGGTACTGGGGACACCTAAAGCGTGGGGAATGGGGAATGAATCTTGGAACACTGGAAAAAAAAAATTTAGTAACAAAAAAAAAAAAAAAAGAAATGCAGAGCCTCAGTCCTCACCTGAGATCTGCTAAATCAAAATCCACATTTTAACATAACTATTGGGTAACTCACATAGACATTAATATTGGGAAAGTAGTGCTGGAAAAGATAATATGTTTATAAAATTGTCTGACAAGTAATTTAATATAAATATGATTAATTTGTTCTGAGAGATGAAAGAAACAAGTTTCATTTTAAAAAGGGCAAGAAATTAAGTAACAAAAAGGGCAGACATGGTATAGTGTTTGGTAAGAAAATGAACCAATTCAAAGACTTGAAAGTAAGAATTATAGTCACAAGGTGGGGGGAGGGGCAATCAATAGCGGGTATGTACTGTGACCAGACACATGTGAAAAGAAAACTAGTGAATTAAAATATTCTCCTACAGTATTTATACAGAACCTAGCCTGCAGAACCTAGTACGAGCTAGGAAGAGCACTTATATGAAATATGAAGCATAAACTGAAAAGCTCCAACTGATACCCAATAACATCAATGGAGTTCTACATAAGAGGGAAAGAAACTACTGTTTTGAAATTGTATTTATAATAATTTTCCAACATTGAAAAAAGATGTGACACAATCCATGAATATACCATGAATACCAAATAGGGTAAATAACATGAATCTACATTTAGAAATGTTGTAGTTAATCTGCAGAACGATGATAAAGAAAAAAATCTTTAAAAAAATCAAGAAGAAAAGAGAGATAATCCAAACAGAAGTAATAATTAGACTACAGAATGGGTGTCACCAGCAAAAACAGATGACAGAAGACAAAGGAGCAATAGCTTCCATGTGCTGAGGTAAAAGAGCTTATACCAGCTAAGAGGATGGCATTATTGTTCCCCATTCTTCATCTTTCCCTGTAACTATGCCCCATGCCATAAAAACTTCACAGTTGATCTCAGGAAACAGAGACTCATAAAATATTGGTAAGTTTAACATTGTGTACTTTTCAGAGATAAAATTAAATTTTGAAATATTAGATCAAGATTGGACTGTTGGGTATTTGATTAATAAAGTATGTTGAGTTCTGTGTTGTATCCAGAAGAATAGATGTACTAAATAATTTTTACTTTCTTGAGAAAGTTTAAAGTTTACATGTATGCTAAAAATTAGGGAAAAAAATAAATGAAATGTCATGTAGGGCTTCCGTATAAATAGGTGAATAAAAAAGAGAGGATTATGAAAATCTGTTAATTCAACAAAAGATGTAAAAAAAAGGAATAAAATCAAAGGAATAGTAAACACAAAATTGTATGGTAGAAATAAGTCTAAAATCTTAGAAAATCATTAAATTATTGTATTAAACTATCAGATCTTCAGATTGTTGATTAAGAAGCTTAATCTCATTAGTTAACAGGGAATGCACATAAATTCACACAGACAATAATAAGATCACAATAACTACAATAAAAACACGTTCATTACAAGTAAAAATATTTAAGTTCAACAATATCATGTATTGAAGAAGATTTGGGTAGAAAAGACTGCCTTAAAGAGTTATTTTTTTAAAAAGATTTTATTTATTTGTCACAGAGAGAGGAAATATATATAGAGAGAAAGCACAAGCATGGGAGGCAGCAAGCAGAGGAAGAAACAGGATCCCAACCAAGCAGGGAGCCTGATGCAAGACCCAACCCAGGATGCTGGGATAATGACCTGAGCCAAAAGTAGGCACTTAACCAACGGAGCCACCCAGATGTCCCAGGACTTCTTATTTATTTATTGTTTTTCAGAGTATAGAATCAACTAGAGACCAATAGAAACTGTCCAGTAGGGTTACTGATTCAGTGCTTTCAATTCTTCACCTTTATTAGAGAGAAGCTGGAGTATATACAGGTACCTAATGCCTGATTGTTGCAGAATTGTTAATAAAAGCAGAATTTGTTAGTAACTTGAATATACATCAATAGGAAAACAAGTAAACATTTCTCTGTTTTATTTATTTAATGGAATATTATATAGCAGTTGACATAGACTAGAGACCACATGTATCCTTTTAATCAAAGCTGAAAAATGTAATGTTCAAAAAGAAAAGTTGCAGAAACATGTGCCCACAACAAATACAACCATAAAATACTTAAAAACATGAAGGACACTATATATTGTTTATTAATTCATACACAATAAACAACTAACTCAAAAAGATTTTTCTCTGTAAAAAGAAGAGAATGAATTTAGGAGGTAGTCATAGGCTTCATTTGTATGTATAGTATTTTAGTTACATACAATTTTAATATTTTAGTAGGTTTGATCATTTCACAATTTTTAAAAATAGTAGAAAGAGCTTTAAAAAAGTCCAATAACCATGATTCTAGTCCTAACTTCTTTTCTGCAAAAAGCCCATATATGATTTTAAATATGAAATGTCTAAAAATGTGTTCTACTTTTTCAAAATGTTTATATATTAAGCATTAGTGCATGGAAGACCATATGTCAGGCATGGGAACTACAGCAATAAAGAAGAAAGATAATGCTCACCTCCAAAAGCATAATCCAGCAACATTTGAATAAAAAAATGTCCTTTAGAATCATTGTTTTAGACATTTGAGACAGCAATACTACTCTGCAAAGTCTTTCATTCAATTATTCAACAACTATTATGTCCTTTCACGCTTTGAACACTGTTCCGGATACTTGGGATACAGATATGAAGAGCAGCAGTAATGGCATTCCCTTTAATAATGATAATAATTCCTGACATTTCATAGGTACTCACCACTTAGGCGAGATGTTATTTACATTCTGACGACTTCCCTAAGAGAAAAATATTATTACTACTATTCCAATTTTACAGATGTTTCATCAAATTTTTATTTCTGATAGCCATCTTTGTGTCTGAAATAACTGTTCTCCCAAAGAGTAGGGGAGAAAAAAACCTTCAACTCCTCCACACACTTTCTCTCCGTGCCTACTCTAACACTTATTTCTTTTTTTACTGAACAGCATAACCAAAGGAGTTCAGAAAACATTTATACTTAAGCATATTTTATTCTCTATGTACACCAGAGGCCTCTGAAGATACCAGGAGGCTTTTGCTGATTTTACTTACACCCTTAATCCAAAGGCAGTACACAGCATAATAAAAATGTCTTTAAAAGAACCACCACTTATTAGAGCCAAGGGTTTTGTTTTTATTTTAATTTCAAAGTATGACCATAACATCTTCTTAGGGAGAAAACAAGATTTTGTTTTTCATGTGACATGATACAAATGAACAATATTGGTCTTACTTTTGGCTGAGGCCCAAGAAGAGGTGTCCCCCAAACTTACATTTCAAAATGAGCACCTACATTCCTAGGCAGGGCCTCCGAATGAGGTGGTTGTGAGCAAACACTGCCATGCTTTGCTGAGATTCTACCTCCAGTCTTCAAATAATGTTGTACCAGTTGGAAGAATGAGACTGAAGATTGAAGGTCGAGGTTCTTTGAAGAGAGCTGCCATACATTCCTTCTACTTCTCTTATCATGGTGGATAAGAGGGGACTTCCCTTTACCCTAAGTGAGAAAGGTCTCAAGATCACTCTTCAAGTAGCTTAACTAATGTTTCAGGACTTGCCTCTGAAAAACTTTCTTAAAGGTGAGTGATTGTGGCTAGCTGGTTTCTGATGGTAACAAGGAGAAGCAGTTCTGCAGGGAACATCTGAAATACTTCTGCAGGGAAAATCTGAAAATGGATGGTTGGGTGTTTCTCAGTGATGCAAGTGAACCCAGGGGCAACAGATCTCTTAAGTTCAATTTAAATGCACTTTTCCCAAGTGTGGAACTTTATGAGAGAGATTATATGGAGAATGGACCGCAGGAAATTAGGGACCTATAGGGGAATACGAAGCTAGATGAATTCTTTGCTTGAATTTAAAGAAGGATATAGCTTAGAAGTCTCCACAACTAAAGGATCCTCCAAAAAACTTGTGAATACAATTAAAAAGAAAATAAATGGCTCAAATCTAAAGCATTTGCTTTCCTAGATGAAACTCACACCAAATTATCTGGGTTCCAGTCAAAGCCAATTTCCCTGCTCCATACATCGCCTCTCTCTCTCCACTTGCGACACTGAAGGGGTCAAAGCTCTTTACCATGGAGGAGAAAAAAGAGGGCAGTGTGGAGCCAAATAGAGATGATGCCTCAGGCGTTCTTCCCTCAATAAACCCCCAACTGGGCCTGAGGGAGAAGCCTTAATTTAAAATGAGTTTCAAAGTATTGACTGTTAAGAGCACCAGAGCATTCTAATTTCTGAACTAAGTCTGGTTTTTTTTGCAATTTAAAGATGTTTACAATAGAAAAGAGACCAAAAATCATGGGATCTTTACCAGATTTTACTCACAGAAGAGAGAGGAATAAGCACGTAGAGAAGGCTTGAGTGTGCATTGGAGGTGAGGGGTGAGTGGCAATGCAAGCAGAGAAAAAAAATGTGTTTCCATGTCTCTTCTTGAATATTGCTTGTTCTGTCAACTGACCAATATGTTTGGCAGGGTTGTTTAAAAGGACAGAGGACAAGTTAGTGGCAGGAGCTCTGTAGGTGACTACAGTCTCTGTAGGGTTGTCTATAGAGAGAAAGCAGTTAACTCTGCAGGAAAATGTGAGGCCTTTTTAAGAACAGTGTCTAGAATTCAGTGTCCAATCATTTCTGGTATTGTACTATGATGTAACTCCCTCCAACATACCCAGACATTGAGGAAAACTCTCACCCTTGTACAGTCTCATTTTTCCTAACTGAAGTAGGGAATTGCAAGGGTCTGTGATATGCGTTTGCATGAGCCCCTAATGGGGAGGAGCAGTTGCAGGAAGGTGAGATCCAAACATCAAGAATGCATGGAAGTGATAAATCAGAGCAAGAGGTGACTGGAAAACTAAGACTCAGAAAATCCCTGCTTTTAGAAATTATTAATGGGAAGTAATAAATCAGTTTTCTGTACACATAGGATGAGAACTTAAGAATTTGTATTATAGGGGCATCTGGTTATAGTCAGTTAAGTGTCCAACTCTTGATTTCAGCCCAGGTCATGATCTAGGGGTTGTGAGATCAAGCTCTGCGTTGATCTGTGTGGAGTCTGCTTCAGAGTCTTTGCCTCCCTTTCCCTCTGCCCTGCCCCCTGCTTGCACACACACACTCTCTCTCTCTCAAATAAATAAATAAGTCTTCAAATAATTTGTATTATAAATGAAAACCATAACTCATAAAGTTTGAAAATTTAGGCACATCAAAGTAGCTGCCACCTCCATTACATATACAGAAATACTCTTAGAACAATTATTAGTAATTAGATTGATAGGGGTGTATTATAACAAATCCCTTTCTAAATCAAATTGTACACTAATTATTGGCTGGCACATATGCCCAATCAACACCATATGTTATTTAACATTTATTCTATCAGTCAGAAGTGAATCAAGGTGAAATCACTGAGTGATAAGATCCTTATTTATTTCTTCTTATGCTTCTGGTAGTGTTTTGGCTGCTGTGTAATCTTACTGAGACTCAGACATGCTCTTGAAGCTAGTTTTCAAGTGTCACTCTTGGCAAGTGAGATTCCTTTTATAAAAATATCTGCTGAACTTTGACACTTAGATTGAAGTGTGTGTCCACATATCCACTATAATGTGAATATGTCTTTGTTCATTCCGACTCACAGATCCTTCAGTCAATAAAAGCGCTTTACAGATGAGCAATTCAAGACTATAAAATCAAAGGTGGTATGTAAAGCTGTCTTTCTTTCAGGACTACTGATCATTCTACCTTGAGAAACTAGAAACTGGGTGCCTGGGTGGCTCAGTCAGTTAAGCATCTGCCTTCTGCTCAGACCATGATCTCAGGATCCTGGGATCCAAGCCCTGCCTTGGGTTCCCTGCTCTTTGGGAAGTCTGCTTCTCCTTCTGTCCAACCCCCACCCCCACTTGTTCTCTCTCTCTCTCTCTCTTCTCTCTCTCTCTCTCTCTCTCTCTCTCTCTCTCTCCCCTCAAATAAATAAATAAAGTCCTGGAAAAAAAGAGAGAAACTAGTAACCCAGATGTTGCTATTTGGTTTCCAGATCTCCACAGAACGTTTATGCATGGTCCTGTCATTGACATTCTCTGAGAGAATTGTTACTGGTGATGAGAAATAGCACCAAGGTAGCTGAGAACTTGAACTTGCTCTACTAGCCACTGATATATATAGGAGAACATCTCTTTTCTCCATCTGTCAGTATTTACAAAATACCTGGAAACTATTCTTCTGTGGGATTTATAAAACTCTATATTGTGAGCTGCCTTTGACCACTTTGCTATTGGTGGTGACGTTTGTTAATATATATTTTTAAACCCTAATTACTCCAAACAGTGTCATGTTTTTCATTTTAGTAATAAAAGTAATTTCAATGCAGAAGTCTACATGACAGTCCCAAATCTCAGCATTTATGATTATGGTCAAGTGGTCACATGAAGCAACCCCAGAATATTTTTAATGACTTTTTTTCATCCCTATCAGACCAAAATGACATTTGTGAGCTGATAGGATTTTACATTTTCTCCATGGCATTTTTTCTGGCAAGCCCCAAATCTTGGAGACATTTAGAAGGTTGGCAAATTGCTAAAACAATGATGACTCTGGTTAGAAAGCAGCAACCAGAAATATTTTTGTAAATATCAAGAAGTCTGCCAAACAAGTGTGAGTTAAGTATTTTGCCCCACGTGTCTAATCTCCAAGCAGCAAAGCCCATTAAAGAAACAACCTGCATTTCCAGACATAATAGTAAGGAAGAAGTTATACCTGTCTCTGAGTACTTAGTTTCTTGCCTTGCATGTCGAAAACTACCTCTCTTCAATTTACAGGTGCCCTAGCCTAATTCAAAAGATCAAAGGTCCTAATTTCTAATTTGCTAAGCAATATATCACATATTACCTACACCCTCTCAAGTTAGATCAAAAGCTACCACCAAATCATGGCAATGAATCCAGATGTGAGGAACTTTGTGATTAAGTCACTAGAAGGGTTTGTTGTTAAATATTAGAAATATACCTCCAATTTGAAACCTACGGTTTGTATTCTATTATGCACTTATTTAGATAATATTTGTGTAAAAAAACATGTAAAAAAAGAACAGGGTAAAACCTAATTTACCTTTCCTGATGCAATTGCAATTAAGTTAAAAGTGATTTAGAATTCAGCTTCAGGTAAGAAATCTCTTACGTTATGCATAGAGGTTTCTGAGAGTCCTTAGAAATGTTGCACAAATCTTCCCATTTGGAAGATGCTCTGGAATAATAGACCATATGTCTATATTTAACAAATAGAGATTTTCTCTCTATTTGAACTGGATAAGGTGACAGAAGGCAGACAGAACAGGAATTCTGTTCTAGCTTTTTGCTCAGCAAGAAGCTCTGACACCTAAAGACCATTACCTCTGGAGTCAGACAGCTTGGATTCATGTCCCAGCTCTGCCACTTATTAATACCCTCACTTGATAAGCCCCCGCGTCCTTACCAATATAAGGGAGGTGATATAAAATGGTGATAATCATAGCCACTGCCCCACAAAAATGGACATGGAATGGTTACCCACAGTATTGGTTGTTATTTTTATTAGTGAAGCCCCGAAAACAATGTATGTGGTGAAGATGATGATACCCCAAAGTCCTAAAACAAAATAATGACAGTCATCAGGCAGAAATGTTGATATAGATCTTGAAAAGCTGGAAATCAGATATTGTAATATGTGAGTAAGAGAAGGAGGTCAAGTCTTAATTAAGACTCCTAACAGTTAGATATATATCTATATCTGAGGCTGTTTGTTAGGTATAATTCTAAGCATAGAGTGTCAGAGAGAGAGAGTATTTTTTATTCAGTCATGTAGTTAGTTAACTTTTATTTATGTAATTATCTATATCATGCTTTATGAGTAAAGAGAAACTAAGCAAATGCTGGAAGTGTAATTTTTCCCCTCTCTCTGAATAAGCTATTTAGTTTAGTGAAATTAGGACAACCTTTGAAAGAACATCTGGATTCAAATGCTGGCTTTTCTTATTGTTACTTGCCATAAGTTACTTCTGAATCTTAGTTTTCTCATCTATAAAATGGAAAATATAATACCCATTTTGTTGAGTTGTTATAAGAGTTGGATGGAATAATATAATAAATATCTTAATATGGTACCTCATCATGATTGGAACTCAAGAAGTTAGTAGTAGTTATTATCCCTGCTATTAATATGATTATTATCAATAAAAGGACACAAAAATCATGTCTTCCACCATCAAGTATAAAATCCTAAAGACTGAAACTATTTTCACAAATTCAGCTTATTTCAGTGAGCGCTATTCAGTTCTTTTAATTACTGCTAGTGGCAGCAGAAATCCATGTATCCATTAAGCAAATTTTATTGAACACATACTCTTTGCCAAGTATGTGGTGGCAAACAAAATAAACTTAGTCTTTGCTTTCATGGTACTTTGAATCTCATAAGAAGATTAAAATTATGCAAAAAGACGGCTACAGTAAGGATGGTTAAAACCACCTGATGAGAAATACAAGTGAAATGGGAGTATCTAACCCAGATTTGTAAGGAAAAGCTGAGTTTGAAAGTTGTAATCAGAATTACCTAAGGAAAGGGAAGAATACAGTTTTTCTAGGAACAACACTGAGAAGGTTCAGAAGCCACAGAATGTTATACATTCGAGTAACAGAAAAAAAAAAAAAAGAAGAGTATTCAGATTTATAGAGTGTGGAAGAGTTAGGAATAATAAATAAATAGTGCTAGAGGGATTATTTGATCATTTGGAGCCCAACTTTCCAGGGCCTTGTGAATCTCAAAGAAGTGGAATGTACAGAGAACAGTTAGAAATAAAAGCAGCAGAGGTACCTGCGAGGCTCAGTCATTTAGGCATCTGACTCTGGATCTCAGCTCAGGTCTTGATTTCAGGGTTGGGAGTTCAAGCCCTTCACTGAAAAACAGAACAACCATATTATCCAGCAATCCCGTATCTAGGTGTTTACCCAAAAGAATTGAAGTCAGAACTCAAAGAGATGTTAGCACATTCATGTTCATTGTAGCATTATTCACAATAGCCACATTGTAGAAACAATGTTTCTAAATGTCCATTGACAGGTGAATGGAAAAAGAAAATGTGTTATATGCCTACAGGGAAATATTACTCCATATTAAGGAAGAAGAAAACCCCATGATACGCAATGAGGTGGATGAATCTTGAGGACATTAAGCCAAGTGAAATAAGTACATCAAAGAAAGACAAATACTGTGTGATTCCACTTACATGAAGTCCCTAAATAGTCAAATTAACAGAATCAAATTGTGGAATGGTGGTTGCCAGGGACCATGAGGAGGAGGAAATGCCAAGTCACTAAGTAACAGAAATAAAGTTTCAGTTATGCAAGATGAATAAGTTCTAGGGACTTGCAGACACAAGCTGTACCATAGTCAACACCACTGCATTGTGTACTTAAAATTTTGTTAAGAGGGTAGATATCATGTTAAGTGTTCTTACCAAAGTAAGTTTTTTTTTTTGAAAGAACAATCGGGGCCTAATATGCAATTATGCTTTTAACAAAACTTTTTCAAAAGTACATTTCACAAATCCAGAGATGCTTATATAAACTCAAGGTTTGGAATCTTCTCGTACATGAGGGGCAGGAACACACAGGCCACCAGAACTTGACATTGCTAAGTCTTTCAGCTCTACACAAAACAATGTTTACACTGAAATTTTTTGTTACTACTAAGGTGTGCCAGTGGCTTCTCTAATGGGTTTATGGCAGCCTCTGTCTCCTCAGATGTGGAGTATCAGAAATAAGATGTTTTCTTTTGTGAGTTGGGCTATCAACTGAACAGGGATAAGCTATTGAATTGGAAGCCACTCTAATGGTGATACCAAGCTTGAGCAAAACAAATGCTGACCTCTGTCTTGGTTCCAAAATACTGCTTCCTTTCTCCACAGCCAATAAGGCAATATTTTTATTTCTTTCAGTAACACATGATAGATTTCAGTGAGAAAAAGTAATTCTGCCGCAAATTGTGCAGACAAGGAATTGAAGTAAATGGGAGGTCCTGTCCATTAGCTCATTCCACGTCTAGGATAAAAGAAAACTATGGCTTTAAGAAGAAATAGAAAAATTGGATCAAACTCTTTCTGGGTTTTAAGTTTTAAGAAGTCCCACTTTCTGCTGATTCAGTTGAATAAAGCTTTTTACCCTTTGCCTTTCCTTCTTCCCAACTCTTAACTTTTTTCTGTCACTCTATTCTACACAAACTGACCACTTACATTTCATATTTTGAAACAATCACTTATTTTTATGGGGAGGGGAGACTACCAGTTACATTTCCAAATTAATATTTTAAGTAACTGATAAAAGAGAGAGATTTGAAATTTTGCTTTTTGAGATTTTATCTATTTATCCACCTTAGAGAACTTACTAATACAAAATTTTCCAAGGAATACAATTCAACTCTTATAAACTTTGCACTTTGGTAGTCACACTAATCAGCTTATCTTAACTTAAATTTTCTTTTATATCTCTTAGCCCTTTCAATCTCTTAAAGATTTCTCATAAATTGTTAATGATTCCCCTTAGGCTTTAGGTTCTGTTCCAGCAATCATAGATTCAAATTAAGTCATGAAAGCTTTTGTTAATTCAATAAGGGGTATTTTCAGTAGAAAATAATGAGAGATCCCTAAAGTACCATAAAATGTTACATTTAGATTTAATATCAATACCTTCACTGGCTGAACTCTATCTCCACAGGTGAATCCTCATAAGCAAAGATCCTGTTCCCTAACATATTAAGAATGATGCCTAGAGAAAAAAAGCATACAAGCAGGAAAAGAATAGAGTCAGCACATAGGAGATGCTTTTTCTCTTAGTAACACCTGTTTTGTAGTGGGATTGACTTTATATTCATCCTTAAGATTCCTTAAGGTTCATGGTGTCTTATTTGGCCTATTTTAAAGCCTATGCTTTCATTTCTCTTTTGAGTTTTTTTCGTTGAGATTATTCTCTTTAAGAAAATCAAATCTTTTTTATTGAACTTAATGAATACAACAAATAATGATTGTGCCACCCCTCAAAAATTCATGAGTTGACAGACCATAAATTATAGACCTACTAAGAAAAAAAATTAAACGAGTAACCACACCTCAGACAGATTAGCCTAACGTTCAAGAGTATGCTGACAAAACTGTAATGCTTGGATCATTAACTTGTGGTACTTGATTGAATTAAGAATTGCTCATAAATTAAACATTTTCAAAAATATTACACAACGAAAATAATACTTAAATATTATTTTAACTTTTCTTTAAGAATATCTTTTTTCCCACCCCTCACTAGTTTCTTGTGAAATACTTAAAACATGGAGTGACTTTCTGTCTTTGAATTTTTCAGATAGAGGCATTTTCACTTGAATAAATCAACCTTGAAGATGTTAAGTCCTCAAGACAAGTACTGACTTAGACACACAAAAATAAATAAAGGAAGAAAGGAAGAATTAAAAGACCTAGTTGATCCCTTGCTCACACATATAAGAGAAAGAGAAAGAGAGAAGAGTGTAAACAGACACAAACGACAGAAAGCGCTGTTGCTATCAGCAACCGCCATTCAGTAATAGCCATAAAGATAGCTTGTAATGTATCATACTTCCAAATTATAGTCTGACACAGTGTGTATATAAATGACAAAATATTTTAAAATTACTTAAGTTATGTTTCCTTTTTTGTTAAGCAGAGCCTCCATTGTTGCCAAAATGCTCATACAGGTGCACAGCTATATGAGCATACTTCTGTGTTTGAGTCCTTGTTTGTTCATTGAGAGTGACTCTGCATATACTTACTAGCTTCTGCTGTCCTATTCACTCTGTCAGAGAGAAATTGAAATTGTTTGCCCCTAACAATGCTCAGGTGAGACAGAAGCAAAGAAGAAATGGGTGAGAGGAAAAGGAAGAACAGAACTTTTTTGTATTTATTTTCACTCAGAGTGCTCTAAATTAGCAGCAATGACATGGCCTATAGTATAGTTTAGTTTATGCTGAAGAACAGCTGCTGTTTCCAAAACATTAAAATTTCTCGACATAAAGAGAAATAGCAGTGACTTATCAAACTTTGGAGGCACTTAACTCTTCATAGTCCAGAACATAAAAGAACTCTGTGAGAAAAGATTTCCCCATGTCAAAAGCAAATGAGAAACCAGAATGAGGTTCGAGTTATTCTGGGACCATGAAGGCAGTTTATAATCCAATAGGAACCTGATTAGATGCTTTCTTCCTGTTTTAGAAAGCTGTGTGGTCAGATGGATTTCTACGTGTAAAACATTCATTTCCCTTTTGGTTCTGTAGGCTGACCTCAGTAACTCCAAAACTGTTTGACAAGATAATTCTAATATTTTCTCATCCAAGTTGCTTACCACAAGACCATCTGTACCCTCTACATGTGGAGTGTCAATGCCATCTTCATAGTATCTCAGTACTGGTAACAAGGTGCATAAGTACCTGCCTTGGTACTGTTCAAAGCTGTTTTGAATTAACCATTAGGAAGGGTAGACAAGAGTTATAATGAAATATTTTAAAATTAGTGAAACCAGGGGAATAGCTTAGAATTACTTAGGAGACCTCATTTCACTTTTCCAAACCAAATTCACAACCCTTTGTCCAAAACTTTTGGACCAGATTGTTTCAGAATAAAGTTTTTTTTTTTTTTTTTTCAATTTTGGAAAGTAATATGGTGCATTCACTACATATAGGGAACACTCACAATGGATGCTAGGACAACACTCTGTAATCAAGCACATTAATATAACTGCAGCAAAATAGTTGAATAATCACACTGAGTAGAATAAAGGATATGAATAGCCACACAGCAAGTTTTTCTGCCAAATGAGTTAATTTTTTGGCTTATGATGCTTTTGGATACAAGGTTATAGATAGTGGATGGTAGATCTACAATTGTTTTTTCTCGAGATATTTTGAAGATAATTCATGATAGCTGAAAATATTAACACATTACTTAAAAACCCAATTTTGGGGGGCTTGATTTATTAACACTCATTTACTGAAATCTTGTATTTGTCTTTTTAAAATATTTTTTTATTGTTATGTTAGTCAACATACAGCACATTGTTAATTTTTGATGTAGTGTTCCATGATTCATTGTTTGTGTATAATACCCAGTGCTCTGTGCAATACATATAATCCTTAATGCCCATCACTGACCTCACCCATCCCCTTAATCCCTCCTCTAAAACCCTTGATTCCCAGAGTCCACAGTGTCTCATGGTTTGTCTCCACCTTTTATTCCACCCCTTCATTTTTCCCTTCCTTCTCCTAATGTCCTCCATGCTATTCCTTATGTTCTACAAGTAAGTGAAACCATGTGATAATTGTCTGTTTTACTTATCTCACTTAGCATAATCTCCTCCAGTTCCATCCATGTTGATGCAAATGGTGGGTATTCATCCGGACTGAGTAATATTCCATTATATATATGGACCCCATCTTTATCCATTTGTCTGTTGAAGGGCATCCTGGCTCTTTCCACAGTTCAGTTATTGTGGACATTGCTGCTATGAACATTAGGGTGCATATGGCTCTTCTTTTCACTACATCTGTATCTTTGGAGTAAATACCCAGTAGTACAATTTATGGGTCATAGGGTAAAATCTTGTATTTGAATTGAGGTCCTTTACTGAGGAAGAAAAAAAAATCGATAGGTCTTCAAGTGGTTTAAAGATTACAGGTGTCATAGTAGTGATTCTCTATTTCTACTGAAAATAGGAGCAATGGAAGTGACATAGGCTTCAGGAGACTGGCCGGAAAGAACTTTGTTTAACATGCTATGACTGTGGGACTTACAATACATGAAAGGAAAATAGCCAGAAATGCTTAGAAAATATTCTTTGCATAGAAAGAGAAGAAAAATGTAGACAATTGTCTACCTAAAATGCTCATATTTGGTTTAAACTTAAGGGAATGAGCCCCTTAAATTTATGATGCAATGAGTAACATTCTAAACCACAAATCTGGACAGTAAGAGACCCATCACTATCACCTCATCAATACCACCATTTGCGCTGTTTCCTTACATCACCCATGCCCACCATCCAGAATGGATCCACCTCATACCTTGCATACAAAATGGGGGCTGGGTAGCTAGTCTATTTCCACTTCCAAGTTTCTGTACTTATCAACTCTACATGTGGTTAAAGTGTCTTATTTAAGAAAAATATATCGTTGACAATAACAGAGTAATTACACAGTCATTGCTTCAATCTGGCTATATAAATCATTGTGATTTAACCAACAGTAGTAATAAAAATAAATGATATTGTTTTTGGTTCATTACTGCTGATCTAATAAAATGTAATGAATTAAGAAATTTCCTGAGTGAAACAGACTCATAAAAATAACAATTTACTAATGGTGCTGTAATACTCAATGAGAAGGAATAAAGAAAAAATAAGTGTTTTAATACAAATCTGTCTTTAAGAAAATGTCTTCCCCATTTCTTTCATCTTCTGTCTTTGAGTTTCAAAGACATGTTTCAGTGGCATCCATGGAGATCATTACCAGGAACTAGAGTTTCAAAAAGATAGCTTGTTTGTATGAAAATTTTAATAAAAATTCCAGGAATTCATGAGCTTCTGGGTAGCCTACATGAATTTTAGGAGAAAGACATGTTCCATCTTCTGGAAAAGTGTATGTGCCAAGAACTAATTCTTATTTATAAGCCAACATTGAGAAATGGAAAAACTAGCCCTTCTCCTTCTGCGTTGGAGGGGCCACCCAACTTTCTCTCACTGGACAGCTGATCTCTAGATTACTTGTCTTTTTCTCCCTCCCTTTACCTCGCCCCTCTGTGCCTTTTGCATATGTACCCACAAACAGTCAAGACAGGAACACATGGTCTGTTATTTCTCATGTCAGAAATACGGAAATTGACATTTATATTTCTACATGGCTTTAACTTTAAAAGACAATTACCTAAATTTCACTTGGTACAGTTTAAATTCCTTATTGAATCATTACATTCCTTTATAATACATTGTTCTTTTTTTTCCCTCTGTGTGTAAAAATCATGCATGCTAATTGTAGGAGGAAATATGACTCAAAATCCCACTGCTTTATAATATTTTTAATATCTGGCATATTTATATTCTTCCATGCCACACATTAAGACGTGCAAAAAATATTGTTGCTTCTTCATTTTCTGTAACTATTCTCCATTTTTGACTTTGAATCCCTGTTTCACCAGACTTTCAGGCACGCAAACATGACTTCGGTTCTTCTTCAAATATCCTCTCTCGCCTAGGGTTCCATCATGGTTCCCTGGTTACACACAGTACTAAGACACCAGTGTTATTGATCATTTAAGATACTGCTGAAGAGTGATCAGGAAATAATCAGGAAGAGTGAGAATCATAAAATTACACATACACAGCTATAACTATTTTCACTGAACACAAAGACAAAGGCAAAAGCATCTGAAAATATATTGACATGTGACCAAATTTTTTTTCTATGCTCATCTTTGAAGGAATTCATATAAACTGTCCTATAATTTCAAGTATTGTCTTCTTTTTTTTTTTTTTTTAAGATTTTATTTATTTGACAGAGAGAAACACAGCCAGAAAGGGAACACAAGCAGGGGGAGTGAGAGATAGAAGCAGGCTTCCCACAGAGCAGGGGGCCCAATGTGGGACTCGATCCTGGGTCTCTAGGATCATGATCTGAGCCGAAGGCAGTCACTTAACCAACTGAGCCACCCAGGCGCCCCGGCTTCTTCTTTTTTAAAGATTTATTTATTTGTTTGAGAGAAAGAGAGGGAAATGGAGAGGGGCAGAAGAAAAGGGAGAGAGAGAATCTTTTATTTTTTTATTGTTACTTAATTTTTTTTCCAGTATTCCAAGATTCATTTCCCATTACCCACACCCAGTGCTCCATGCTTTAGGTGTCCCCAGTACCCACCACCAGACTCTCCCATCCCTCCACCCCCCTCCCTCCAAGTCCCTCAGTTTGTTTCTGTGTCCAAAGTCTCTGTTGTTTCATTTCTCTCCCTGGATTACCCTACTTCCCATTTTCTTTCCTTCTCCCACTGTCCTCCAGTTTACCCCTCATGCACCGCAAGTAAGTGAAACCATGCGATACTTGACTTTCTCTTCTTGGCTTATTTCGCTCAGCATAATCTCTTCTAATCCAGTCCATGTTGCTACAAAAGTTGGATATTCATCCTTTCTGATGGAGGCATAGTATTCCATTGTATATATGTACCACATCTTCTTTATCCATTCATCTGTTCATAGGCACCTTGGCTCTTTCCACAGTTTGGTGATTGTGGCCATTGCTGCTATGAACTTTGGTGTACATATGGCCCTTCTTTTCACTACATCTGCATCTTTGGGGTAAATGCCCAGTAGTGCAATTGCAGGGTCATAGAGTAGCTCTATTTTTATTTTTTTAAGGAATCTCCACACTGTTTTCCAAAGCGGCTGCACCAGTTTACATTCCCACCAACAGTGTAAGAGGGTTCCCCTTTCTCTGCAGCCTCTCCAATACTTGTTGTTTCCTGTCTTGTTAATTTTGGCCATTCTGACTGGTGTAAGGTGGTATCTCAGAGTGGTTTTGATTTGAATTTCCCTGATAGCTAGTGACGCTGAATATTTTTTCATGTGTCTGTTAGCCGTTTGTATATCTTCTACA
>PITA01001801.1:75407-181372 GCA_004023965.1 Spilogale gracilis
ATGTGTTCATCTTCTTTTTGGGTGTTGAGTTTGAGTAGTTCTTTATAGATCTTGGATACCAGCCCTTTGTCTGTAGTGTCATTTGCAAATATCTTCTCCCATTCTGTGGGTTGCCTCTTTGTTTTGTTGATTGTTTCCTTTGCTGTACAGAAGCTTTTTATTTTGATGAAGCCCCAGAAGTTCATTTTCGCTTTTGTCTTCTTTGCCTTTGGAGATGTGTCTTGAAAGAAGTTGCTGTGGCCGATATCAAAGAGGTTACTGCCTATGTTCTCTTCCAGGATTTTGATGGATTCCTGCCTCACGTTGAGGTCTTTCATCCATTTCGAGTTTGCCTTTGTGTGTGCTGTAAGAGAATGGTCTAGTTTCATTCTTCTATATGTAGCTGTCCAATTTTCCCAGCACCATTTATTGAAGAGACTGTCTTTTTTCCACTGGATATTTTTTTCCCTGCTTTGTCAAAGATGATTTGCCCATAGATTTGTGGGTCCATATGTGGGCTCTCCACTCTGTTCCATTGGTCTATTTCTCTGTTTTTGTGCCAGTACCATGCTGTCTTGGTAATCACAGATTTGTAATAAAGCCTGAAGTCCGGTAATGAGATGCCCCCAGCTTCATTTTCTTCTTCAGCAATTCCTTAGCGATTTTGGGTCTTTTTTGTTTCCATATAAATTTTAGGATTGTTTGTTCCAATGTTTTGAAGAATGTTGGTGGAATTTTGATCCGAATGGCATTGAAAGTATAGATTGCTCTGGGAAGTATAGACATTTTGACAATGTTTATTCTTCTGATCCATGAGCATGGAATGCTCTTCCATCTTTTTGTGTCTTCTTTGATTTCTTTCATGAGTGTTCTGTAGTTCCTCGAGTACAGATCCTCGACTTCTTTAGTTAGGTTTATTCCTAAGTATCTTATAGTTTTTGGTGCTATAGTAAACGAAATTGATTCTCTGATTTCCCTTTCTATTTTTTCATTGTTAGTGTATAAGAATGCAACTGATTTCTGTGCATTGATTTTGTATCCTGCCACATTACCGAATTGTTGGATGAGTTCTAGAAGTTTGGGAGTAGAGTCTTTTGGGTTTTCCACATAGAGTATCATGTCATCTGCAAAGAGAGAGAGTTTGACTTCCTCTTTGCCATGCTGGATACCTTTTATTTCTTTCTGTTGCCTGATTGCTATTGCTAGGACTTCTAACACTATGTTGAACAGTAGTGGTGAGAGTGGGCATCCTTTCCTTGTTCCTGATGGGAGAGAGAGAATCTTAGCCCAGTCCACACTCAGTGCTGAGTCCCACACAGAGTTTGAGCTCAGGACCCTGAAATCATTATCTGAACCAAAATCAAGAGTCAGACACTTAACCGATTGAGCCATCAAGGCACCCTCCAAGTATTAGTTTCTTAAAAGTGGTACAGCAACTTGAAGATGTGTGTAATCTGAGTGTGAATTATTCTAAATTTTTGCATATTGTATTACCTATGTGTAACACAATAGCGGTCTGTTTTTAGAAACCCGTATTCATTCAATTTTTCCAAGTAATCAGTTTTGTTTTTGCAGAATAGCACTGACTTTTCATTCTCTGATTCTGTCAGTTTACATAAAATTTAATCAAATTATTTAATTATGGGGTGCCTGGGTGGCTCAGTTGGTTAAGTGACTGCCTTCAGCTCAGGTCATGATCCTGGAGACCAGGGATCCAGCCCCACATCGGGCTCCCTCCTTGGCGGGAAGCCTGCTTCTCCCTCTCTCACTTCCCCTGCTTGTGTTCCCTGTCTAGCTGTGCTTCTTACTGTCAAATAAATAAAATCTTTTTAAAAAAAATTTTTTTAATTACAACAATACCTTAAAATGCATAAAGAGATCTTTGAATATTTATGTAACTCCCTCTTGGTATGCAAACAGTTCAAAGGGTGAGTGTGGAAGTAGTGAGTTGATGGTATTGGCAGCATCAGGCATTCTGTCTCTGGTGTAATTCAGTGACTCATTTTTTTGGAGGGAATAGTAGTACTGGGTTAATCTGATGAGTTGGTTAAATGAAAATTAACTAAAAAATAATTCTATTGTCTCTTTCTCATTGAGTCATTGTTTTAATAGAATAAATACACATTTGTAAAGATCAGTGATTGCTAGCATATGCCCTCTATATTGAGTTTTCAAAAACCTGCCCATGCTTTTTTTTTTTTTTTAAAAAAACAAACTATAATTTGATCTCATTATGTCTATGTATCTTACTTCTGTTTAAAATCTTATAATACAGATGAACATTTCTAGGACAAAGTTGGATAATTAGGGCAAAAATATCTTTATTATAATTCTAATTATTTCAGTAAATTTGACTCTAAAGTCGCACATTTCAAAAAACACATTTTCTCTCTGTTGTCATACATAGCTTCTCATATTAAGAAGTGCCTTTACATTGCTTTCCTAAGACCTCTTTTGCCCCAGAAGTCTGGCAATTTTGGTCAAATGTCATATTCAAATAATACTTTGCTTTTTCCCCCTTTTACAATGATAACATTAATTTGTCATATAATATTGATATATTATAAATATTAAACAACTCTGCATTTCTGAAAAATACCTCCTTGTGTCAGAGTACTCTTTCAATGTAAAGTTGAATTTCCTTTCTAATATTTCTTTTATGATTTTTATATAAGGAGTTTTAAACATCTGTTTTTATATAAGGAGTTTTCTTTAGTTTTTCATACATGGTTAACTATTTTTTTAAAAATTTTATTTACTTGGTTGAGACAGAGCGTGCACATGAGGGGAGGGAGAGACAGAGGGAGAGGGAAAAGAAGACTTCCCACTGAGCAGAGTCTGGGGCAGAGCTCAATCCTAGGACCTCAGGATCATGACCTGAGCTGAAGGCAGATGCTTAACTGACTGAGCCACCCAGGTGCCCCAAACATGGTTAAGTATTAGCACTTAAATTATATGGCACATAATAAATTTAAAATATGTAAACACATTCCAACATATGGAACAATTTGCTATAGCATAGAGATGACCAATTCTCAAAAAGCTTAGAGAAAACCTGAGCGAAGATCAGTTATTTCTGATGCTTGATTTTAACCTGTTTATTTTAGAATCAGCTTGTCAATTTGTATACAAAGAAACCTGGGATTTTGACAGGGATTGCGTTTATAAATTCATAGATCAATTTGCAGAATATTGCCATCTTAATATTAAGTCTGCAATGTATGAACATGGAATGGTTTTTCATTCATTAATGTATTCTTTAATTTTTTCCACAAAATTTTTGAGTACAAATTTTTCTGAGTACAAGTTCCATCCTTTTGTTAAATGCATACTTAATTTTTTTTATTTTTCAGTGCTATTGTAACTGGAATTATCTTTAATTTTCAGAATGTAATTGCTTGTAAGTAGAAATACAATTGATTGTTGTACTTTTTCTTGTATCCTACATCTTGCTCAATTGATTTATCAATTCTAATAGCATTTTAGTGGTTTTAGTAGGTTATATATATATATGCTAGTTTGTTTCACATGCAAATAGAAATAGTTTTACATCTTCCTTTCCAATCTGGATGCATTTTCTGCTTCTTTTTCCTTTTATTTCTTTGATCTGCTTTGCTTTTTTCCCCTAAATGTCCTGGCTAGAATCTCCAGTACAATATCAAATAAAAGTAGCAAGAGCGCACACCCTTATCTTTTTTCTGATCTTTGGAAGAAATCTTTCGCCAACAATATGATGAGACCTTTAGGTTTTTCACAGATATCACTTATCAGGTAGAAAATGTTCCCTTCTATTTTGATTATTTTTATCATGAAAGGCTGTAAGATGTTGTCAAATGCTTTTCAGCACCTATTGTGATAGTATTATGAATCCTATCCATTAGTCTATTAATGTGATATATTCTATTACTTGATTTTCAGCTATTAAATAATTCTATATTCCTGGCATAAAACCCATTTGGTCATAGTATATTATCCTTTTTATATGTTGCTAGATTCAATTTGCTAGAAGTATTTTTGCATGTGTACTCATAGGAAATATTACTCTAATTTTCTTGGGACACTTTTTGTCATTTTTGCTTCAGGGTAATATTGGCCTCATAAAATGAGTTAAGAAATGTTTTCTCCTCTTATAGAGGACATATTTTTTGTTCTAAAGTCTCTTTGATATTAATATAGACAATCAAGCTCATTTATAGTTATTTGCCTAATGTAACTTTTTCCATCCCTTTTTATGTTTGAATCTAAAATGTGTGCCCCATAAACTAGATATAGTTGGATCTTTTCCTTGTCCAATATCTCAAAGTCCACGTTTTGAATGGATTGCTTAAACAATCTATTTAGATTTAATGTCATTATTTATATGGGTAGGTTTAAAGCTGTAATCTTGCTTTTGGCTTGCTATGTGTCCCATTATTTTTCTCATCTCTCTTTCTCCTTAATTGTCTTGTTTGTACTAAGTGCATAGGTCTGTTGTATAACATTTTAATTTCTGTATTTTTTTGAATTCTATTTTTGAGTTATTTACTTAGTGAATGCTCTGTGGTTTACAAAATTATGCTAATCTATTTCAGTTTATACTGACTTATGTTCAGTACAATACAGGAATTTCACTACTATATAGCTCCAATCTCACCTCAATATTTTTGTGCTATTGTCATTATTTATGTCTATATGTTGCAAACTCAACAGCATATTCCCTTTGAAGGAAACTGAGAGGAAATTAAAGCAAATGCATATCTATAGATTTTGCTATATTAAACTTATTTATCCTTTCTGATTCTCTTCTTTTCTACCTGTGGATTCAAGTTATCATGTGTTGTTATTTCTTTATTGCAATACAACTTGGCTCCCAACCACCCCTTTGTGTTATTGTCAAATATATTACATTTCTGTAATGTCAAGCAATACAGTTATATACCTAATGTTTTATGCAATTGCTTTCTAAGTAAGTCAAGTAAAAATTAATAAAAAATGCAATTATATCACCTTTGTATATTATCTGCATAATTACCAATATGTTTCTCTTTTCTTCTTTCACTGTTCAAATTATTGTCAGATATTAGTTACTTCATGCTTACATAACTTTCCTGTAAGTCATTCTGCTAATGACAGATTCCGTTTCTTTTTGTTTATCTGAAAATATGTTTTCATGAAGGAAAATAAATTTCTCCTTCATTTTTAAAAGATAGCTCTACTGGCTATAAAATTCCCGGTTGACAATTTTTTACCTTCAGCGCTTTGAATATGTCACCATAATCCTAGTTTCTACTGTTTTTGATAACAATTTAACTGTTGGGGCACCTGGGTGGCTCAGTGGTTTAAAGCCTTTGCCTTTGGCTCAGGTCATGATCTCAGGGTCCAGGGATCGAGGCCTGCATCAGGCTCTCTGCACAGCAGCATGCTTCCTCCTCATTCTCTGCCTGCTTGTGATCTCTCTCTCTGTCAAATAAATAAATAAAATATTTTAAAAAATTCAACTGTTGATCTTATTGGGGTCCTCCTGTACAGAACCTGTTGTACATGCTGACTCATTTTGCTCTTGTAACTTTCAATATTTTCTTTCTGTGTTTGGCTTCAGTATTTTGACTGAGGTGTGACTGCATGTGGATATCTTTGTGTTCATCCTACTTGGAATTGTTTTTATTGTACTGCTATGTATATTCATGTTTCTCATCAAATTTGGGGAGTTTTTAGGTATCATGTCTTCAAATATTTTTCTGTGCCTTTCTCTCCTCTAATACTCACATTACAAATATGTTGGTCCAGTTAATGGAGTCTCACATTCCCTTGAGGCTATGCTTTGCTTTACTTACTCTTTTTTCTCTGTGTTTTTCCAATGCATAATGTCTACTTTCTTTACTTTGGCTAAATTATTATTATTTTTTTTTTGGCCTACTTAAAAACACTTCTGAGAATCTACATTTTATTTTTTATTTTGATTATTGTATTTTTTGAATTCTGAATTTCTATTTGGTTCTTTTTAATAATTTCTATGTTTTTACTTATATTTTTTATTTTATGAGACATTATCATCTTCTTTCCTTTATTTCTTTAAATGTAGTTTTCTTTAGTTCTTTGAATATATCTATAGATGTTGCTTTAATATCCTTGTCAGCCAAGTCAGGAGCCTTTCAAAAGCAGTTCATATTGCTTGCTTTCTCTCCTATATATGAGTCATGATTTCCTATTTCTTTTCATATCTAATATTTTTTTCTGGAAACTGTACATTTTGGAATAATATACTGTAGCTACTGGGTACTGATCTCAGAAATTGCTGTTTGTTTGGTTGTTTGTTTATTTGTTTAGTAACTTGGCTGGACAAATTTTTACAAAATTTATTTCCCCTGCAGGATATAGCTTATAATGTCCTTGATCAGAATTTTTTTATTTATTGTTTAGGCTGAATAGAGGAGAAGGGTTCAGTTCTACAGGTTACCTTCCAACCACAATCACTTAATATTAGTCATAAGCCCATTGTACCAGTACTTCTGGCCAAGAAGCTATAGACTGGATGTTTCCTTAATCTCCTCCTTGACTTCAGACACCAGTTGAAAATCCAGGTTGTTATCTGTACTTCTGACCAACCAGCTCTAAGTAAGATATTTCTAAAACTTTTTCCATGGCTTTGATTAACTTGCTAGAATAGCTCACAGAACTCAGAGAAATGTTTTACTTACTAGGTTACCCAGTTTATTATAAAGGATATAACAGGAGAACAGCAAGATGGAAGAGATGCATAGGGCAAAGTATAGGAAGAAAGAAAGCAGCTTCCAGACCCTCCCCAGGCACACCACTCTTCCTGAATCTCCATATATTCACCAACCCAGAAGCTCTCCAAACCCTACTTCTGAAGAGCTTTAATGGAGGCTTCATTGCATCGGCATGATAAATTAAATCACTGGCCATTGGTAATTGATTCAACCTTCAGCCCCTCTTCCTTTCTCTAGAGCTCAGGAGATGAGACTGAAAGATCCAGACCTCTAATCACATGGTTGCTTCACTTGAAACCAGCCCCCATCTTTAGAAATTTTGCAAAAGTCACCTCCTTTAGGAAATTCCAAGTATTTGGGGAGCTGTGTGATAGGAACTGTGGACTAAGACCAAATATATATGAAAAATGTATTTTGGTCATCTAAATATTGCCGGTGGTAAACCAAATTAATGAGCAAAAGTTGAAGACCAGGTCTTATCAATTTTAATGTAGTTTTTGTTCTTTATTTGTTTGGGATTTTGTGTTTGCCATGTTGTTTATTTTTGTTTTAAACGAACCAAATCTTGGATTTGAAAAGTTGTTTGTTCACTTCCTCATTACTTAATATCTTTTTTTCAAACCCTATTTTCTTTAGTGCTACTTTCCTGAGGACTTTCCTAATGGCTTTGCATGTTGAATAATTTAATTTTGTTCTTAAATAGAAACATCTAATACTAGAAATTTCTTTACATGCAAAGTTATAGTTTTATTTCACTTTATGCAAGTATTAGTTTTATTTTCTTTATTTTTTAAATTGTTCTGTAATTGTGTTAGCAATTTCTTCTTCAACTGGCTTGTTACTTGCTGTCAATAGTGTTTTGGAATGTCCAAGTGGAGGAGCATCAGTCAGTTAAACATCTGACTACAGTTCAGGTCACAATCTCAGGGTCCTGGGATCAAGCCCCACATTGAGTTCCATCCTCAGTGGGGAATCTGCTTGGGATTCTTTCTCTCCCTCTCCCTCTGCCCCTCACCCCCCTCTCTTTCTCTTTCTCTCTCCCTCTGCCCCTCACCCCACTCATGTACACTCTTTCTCTCTCAAATAAATAAAATCTTTAAAGAAGCAAAAAATTTAAAAGTTAAAAAAATAAAAATTAAAAAATTCATCCAAGTGGCTGCATTCTACCTCATTCTTTGAATTGCTATCATGTTCCTCCTGGCTGCTCCCTGGGATCAAATTCTCCCAAAAACCACCCACATTTAAATTTTGTCTCAGATTCCGTTTTCTGTGGAATTCAAGCTAACACCCAGATCACCTCACTCAATAAGACCTCCAGTGTCTTCCAGCACATTTAGAATAGTATCCCAGCTATTTTACCTGATTTAAAAAGCTCAACATGTTCTGGCTTCAGCTCCAAATGTGTTTTAACACAATCACTTTATCTATTAGGATTCAGCCATACTAGTCTACTCTTAATTCCTTGAACACACCAAGCTTGTTCATACCAAAAGTGTTCTGGCACTAAAATATTTTTCTCTTAGAATTTCACCCCTCACTATCAAAGACCAGCCTCTTATCATTTTGTCAGTTTTATGTTATTTTCTCAGAGAGTTCTCCCCTAGGCACTCAATGCTCAAAATGGTTACTCATTTACTTTCAGTTATACAATTTACTCTAATTCTTCTAGTACTTTTCATTATCAACTCTTTGAATTTTTGTCTCAATTACCCATTACCATGTAAGATTAAGGATTAATCTTAAAATTAACTTTAAAATTAGAAACCTAAACTTTGTTGTTTATTGGTATAACCTTTTCACTGCCTGCAAGTCTCCAACAGATTAAGCACTCAGTAAATATTTGGGGGAATTAATGAATGAATAAAAACACCATCTGAGAATGAACCATCCTTGTAGATTACAAAATGAATTTCTATGGTCTCACCTAGCTAGGTATTTTCCTGTGTTACTATACTTCTCTATGATAGCTGACTCCCTTTTCATTTCATTCCACTGTGATTCCATCTCATCTTCTCCTTTCCTTGTAGATGTTGGTTCCTAATTCATAAAGGGGTTTTACAATTGTTGCTCAGTTAGTGAGTTTGTACCAATGAAGAGCTTTAATAACAATGGTATGGAGATCATATTTGATCCTGAGGGCAGTGGATGCTATCTGTGAGCTTAATTAAAAATGTCAAACAGCAGGGCACCTGGGTGGCTCAGTTGTTAGGTGTCTGCCTTTGGCTTAGGTTATGATCCTGGGGTTCTGGATTCAAGCCCTGCATCAGGCTCCCTGCTTATCAGGAAGCTTACATCTCCTTTCCCACTCCCCCTGCTTATATTCTCTCTCTCTCTCTCTCTTTCTCTTTGTCAAATAAATAAATAAAATCTTCAAAAAAAAAGGTCAAACAGTTTTATCAAATTACCTTGTGGACATAGATACATTTTTTTCAGGATTCACTCCAGATCTGTATGGCCTTGTGGCCTTCCAACTCCTCTCCTCTTTCCTCCTTGAACTTCTATTTTTTCTTTATTCATCCCCATTGGAACAGAAAGCTATCCAAATCCAGTGTTTATCATGAGACATTATGTTGTATGTATTACCATTTTCCCCAGTCTAACAAATTCAAATGCTCTCTCTTCCTCAGATCTGGACATGACCAGTGTTTTGAAGTGCATGAAGTTCATCACACTTTCTACCAGCTGCAATATACTCAGTTAGTGGAAGTTATAGTGACCCGGCATAATCTCCTACACTGCTGGCCAACACTCTGTACAGATGGAGCACACAGGAAGTTACAATTCTTAGTATATATTATGTTCCAAGGTGCACTCTAGTTCTATATTCATTTTTTTTCTCTTCCTAACATTTTATTCTAGATCCTATAGCTCTACAGCTGCCAGGATATGGTGCACCAGAACTCTAGCTGCTAAAAAAAACAAACAAACAAACATAAAACACCTTCATAGTGGTTTTGGTTGACACTGACCTTGTATTTCTGAACAAGGAAAGAGTCTAAGGAAAGACATGAAAGGTGTTCCTGACAACTTCCAATAAAATAGGACTGCTACTTTTTTTGGTACAGTTTCATATACAGCCTTAATATTATGGGACATTTCTTTCAGATTCCAGCACCAAGAGGACAATCCACTATAGCTTTAAGGTTTGTTCTGGGTTTTCTAATTTTCCTATATCTGCTTAGATGTTTTAGGGGGCTACATCTAAGCAGTCAGCCAGAAGGTCTCATTTTAAATTAAAACTTCCATCTGTTACCTTTTAAGGTGACTTATTTAATCACTCACGAAGGTTTAATTTTATTTTTATGTATTTGTTTCCATTCTTTTTTTTCCCCAAAATTACTACCTTTCTCAGCAATATTCAAAAGTTATAAGTGTGGAAGCACATGCAGAAACTAGAAAGACAGAGAAGGGAGAGAGCCACAAACATATTTTTTTCAGTTCATACTCTATACCAGGCATAGTGTTATATGATTTCTTTTATCTTGTTCTCATTCAGCCATAGAGTTAAGTGATTTTATCCCTGTATTACACTGAAGAAACAAAGGCTCAAAGAGATTGGGTAATTTGTTCAAGGTCACACAACTGTATATTTATTCAAGCTCAATCTGGAAGTACTATAATAAAGTGGAATCAGAAATTATTAAACATCTGTTTGTTCCTAACACATAGCTCTCAGTTGAAGATTTTAAATGAATTGTTTAACAGAAAAACAAAACAGAACAATTTTTCTTTCTAATTCATTTACTTTTATAAAGAGATTTTTCTTCTTTATTTTGTGATAAGGCCCATGCATAATATGTGAGTAGATATGTAGATACAATTCCACAATCCAAACTGAAAAGGGATGTTCACAGTATTTATGAAACTGTATAAGGGCCCTACTGTGCCCTTAGATTGTGAAATTTAGTCTCCTCTCTTTTTTATTTTAGTCTGTCAACATGTTTCCTGACCACAGATTGGACACTTAAATTATCAATTTAATAAAAGGGCCCTAGGACTCAAGAAGCATACAAATCTAATAGAATCACTGCCCCACCTCCACAATAAAGGAAAAGACATCTACACTTTCCAGGAGCACTGGGTGTTATATGCAAACATATTGTTATATGCAAACAATGAATCATGAAACACTACATCAATAACCAATGATGTACTTTATGGTGACTAACATAACACAATAATAAGAGTCCTGGCTTCATTGTCGATTTTCCCCCAAAAAACTGACGGTGGGGAGCTCTGGAGGGGGCAAGCCTTGTGATTCATGTGAAAGTGGGGAGAGAGGTAAACCTGCAATATAGGGGGCAGGGTATGTGTCTGGAGAATCTCAGGAGAAGGACTGGGACAGCAGTGGAAGTTCTCACTGTGATTCCACTCTAGAGAGAATGACATTGACAGGCTTGAGGTTAGAACAAATAAGTGGAGTGAGTTCTACTAAAGGAGAGCTCTGAAGGCAACAATCAGGAGTTTATCTCTGATCCCGAGGGCAATGGATGCCATCCCAGAACTTAATGAATAGGCTCTTTCTCAGGCCGCACTGTGGCCATGCAAGGCTGTTCCATGACAAATTTATCCCTGGAATGCTGTAGCCAGCAAAGGGGAGAAGACACAAACAGGCAACTGCTGAATTCAATGAGAAGGAGAAAGCAGTCCATTTTCATGTCATTGATTTTTACAGTTTTTTCACCTGTTTGTTGAGGGTCGTTTCATTTACTCGCTATTTCTTTTTTCCCACTGCTCAGCACTTCTCTCAAGGATTGCTTAGTTATTGACTGAGAGTGTTACTTCCTGTGCAAGTCAGGCAGTTGGGGGAGAAGGAGTGCGTAATGAAGGACAGTAGGTGCTGTTTAGTAAGTTATTCTACTCATGCATAAAAAATTCATTGACCAGAAAGGGTTAATGCCTCTCCAAATGGCTTAACTTAATCCCCAAGTGCAATTGGCTCATTTGAAGGATCTGGCCCATTGAGTGCATGTTAGCAGAGAAGCTGAAACACCTCTTCACTAAGTCCAGTGCAGTGAGGTTAAACCCAAGGGCATATAACAGGTCAGTAACAGAGTCAGAAATGAAATCTCCACCTGCTGAACCCCTCTACAGCACTCTCTTCACTTGACTAAATTTCTTTCTTTTATGAGAAGAAAATTTAAGAAAGAGAAAAATTAAGGCATCAAATTAAAAAAGTATTTTATAGTAGATTTTTTTCAGACCCATAGGAGAAAAAATTTGGAAGTAGATGAAACATACTTCAAGTACAAGTTAAGCAAAAATTTTATAAATGCTTAAAATACAATAGAACAGCAGAAAGGCTAACCAACTCTCTTTTGGGATTGGACATCCCTGCCCTGCAGTGTGAAATCAGCCACCTTTCCTTTGATCAAGTCAAGAGATGATAAAATTAGCATCATTTCTAAATCACATATAGAACACACAAATTGGAAAGTTGCATAGAAACATAGAATTTTTTTAGAAATTAAGAATGTCTATGAAGAAGAGAACTAAAAAAGGAAAGAACTGTACTTTCTATAATGTCATATGTGTAGTGTGGTGGAGATGTTAGAAAGTCTTGGATCGAGAATCAGGGGTCTGTTTGCATTTCTGCTCTGTTGCTTTTAGTAGTGATAATCAAATTTATTAATCTTTTAGGCCTCAGATTTTTAATTTGGGGGAATGGAGATAATAATGTATAGTGTTCCTTGAGAATGAAGTGAGATAATTTGTATAAGGTACTTAGAAAAGTGCCTGGTATACAGTAGATACTCGAACTATGTTAACTCTTATTATGATTTGTCATAGGGCTAAGTTGAGATTCTGTTGAACAGAGAACAAGCATAGGTTATTAGGGAGATAATTTACAGTTTCCTATATGTTTTGCTTTGGCAACATCAAAGGTAAAGATTAATGTCATCATGACATTTATATCCAGAACTAGGGAAGATTGAATAGAATTTTTAAAAATAAAAATTCAAAATAGAATGTCTAAAGAAACATAAACACACAAGTGTTACAAGAAACAGGTAATATGACTTATGTTCTAAGAACACAAAGGATATCTGTATTAGAAACATTTTTAAAGCTGTATGTTGAATTTCTATATGGTCCAGTAACTCTGTTCCATTTTATATATCAGATTCCAAAATTTTGTAATTAAAGATATCAGTGATATGTTATAAACTGGAAGAGGAGACTTTTAGAATATGTGCTTATTTAGATCAAAGATGTGTCCATGGGCAATATAAATTGAAGACGCATGAATCTGATCTGTACAAATATATAATCAAAAGATCAAACATTTTTTTCTTCAAAAAAATTTCTAAGTCTAAATTATCTAACTTCCCACACTCTCTACTGTGATGATGTCTCATTTAAGACATTATTTCATGTTGCAATTGAGAAGAATTCTTTTGTTCAGATAGTTGCTCTGGTTACCCAGCCTTACCTTATTCTAGATCAATAACCTGTAACTACCTACTGGAACTCAAGAAAATACTGGAACTCAAGAAAAGCCTGACTGCATTTGTGTATGTGTGCATATATATGCATTTCTTTGGGAATGGAGTATAGAGCATTTCTCAGATACTAGAAGGAGAATATGACACCAAAAATGTGAGAATTGGGGATGCCTGCATGGCTCAGTCAGTCAAATGTCTGCTTTCAGCTCAGGTCATGATCCCACAGTCCTGAGATGGAGCCCTGCAGCAGGCTCCTTGTTTAGCAAGGAGTCTGCTTCTCCTTCTGCCTGCTGCTCCCTCTGCTTGTGCCTTCTCTCTCTCACTCTCATTCTATCTCAAATAAATAAATAAAATATTTTTTTTTAAATGTGGGAATCATTAACTATCTGGGTCTCCTTAATTTTTGCCCAAGCATTTTCTTTTCTTTTTTTTTTTTTTTAAGATTTTGTTTACTTATTTTGACACAGAGAGAGACACAGTATTCTAGATGACTGCTGTTTAAGTAGGGAACATGTACATTTTATGGGGATTAATGTGGTCATATTCTTCCCTTCTGCTTTTTTTTTCTTTTTGTCTTTATCATCTGTTAATTCTTATTAATAACATTTACATGAATATTTGTGTTTTATAATCAGCAGAAATAATGATAATTTTTCCTCTTCCCAGCAGGTAACATTGACTTCTCTTCTGATAATGCCTGAGTTATCATTAGTTAGAATTTATTGTGGCATTGCCCATTTGAAAAGTACTTTTCTAGACTTCCTTTTCAAAGTAGTCAAAGAATTTAAAATCTAGTGGTCCATTCCATCGAAGTGCTAGTTTTTAATGGAAATTACTTACTGCTTTTTCCTCACATTTCCAAGTCAAAGAAGTCCTTAGTGGCTGATTTTTAATCAGGAACACTTTCACAGTCCTACCCCCCACAGTCCTACCCCCCACAGACATTTGGTAATATTTAGATCTATTTTGGGTTGTTGTATCTGATGGGGGTGTTCCCACTATATACTGGGTAGATCCAACAATATGTAGGACAGCCCCGTACAACAAAGAATGACTCCATTCAAAATGTCAACAAAGCTGATGTTGAGGAAAGTCTGTCCAAGAGTGAGGTCCACTCACCATGCCTTACATTCCCCTTCCTCAGAGAAGAGTGACTTATTTGGTTTGCAAGTATGAATGGGACATCCTTACTGTAATCTCTCTCTTTACTTTTCTCTCTGGAATCCAACAGCATACAGAAAGTGGGTTTCCACTTGCTGTCAGTCATGCGATAGAGTCGGTCTGGCAGGCCGTGTAGCTACCCTGGTGGGTGGCCGGGTTTTGTTTGTTGTCTGTTTGGTAGGTATGGGAAGAGGGGTGACTTCAATTCACAGGAGACTCAGCAAGCCTATTAGGACTTATCTAAGCTATGGCCTTCACTATTGCTTTTATCAGTAATAAAGCTGACATTTTGATCTCTAAGTGTCTGACTCTTGTATCATTCTCTGTAAATTGGTTCTGATCTCAGGTTGGGAACAGTGGTATTATTTTTGACCCCCTAAAACTCAAAATCTGTTACTGTCTGATGGTTCAGGATCTTAATGGCTTACCTCCAGAATTCCTGGCCTTCTGTGTCAGAAGATCTCATTCAGCAAAGAATGCCAAAATATAATGCTAACTAATTGATTTAAGACTCACATGTTAGCGCCAAAATGATAAAAAGACGAACACTGAATGTCAGTCTCAAGCTTTCCTTTTGGAACATAGTGTTTTTGCTTTTATATAGGTAATAGAAAGAAAAATTTATTATAAAGATGTGTTTATGAAATTTTTCCCCCCTGAAAATGGCAGTTAATTCATCACTCAGAAAATGAAAATAAATCTGATATAACTGTATGAATTTTATAACTGCCTCCATGAATTTTCATCATTGGTGATAGATAGACTGGCTGTCCTGAACCCTGGGTAATAAGAAGCAAAGTTAAAGAGAATCAGAGTTTGTGGCTAAAATAAGAGGGAGGAGTTAAAGTGGTTCAATAGAAACTATGGTTCTGACATGAAACAGATCCTGTGAGGCACTGTCATAAAAAATGAGATTAATTGCCCCAAACCACACTAAAGATCAAGCTCCCTGGTTTGTGTCATACCCATTTGTGCGAAGAACGTACTATTCTCACGACACTGCAGAGGGATATCATTCTAAGGGATGCAAAAAGGAAGAGCTTTCTACAGGCCACGCCAAACACTCTACAATCTTTCCCAAACATACCCCATCAGTCAGATAGGCTTCTGGGATGCTACACGTCTGGCCCACATCCAGCATAAGTCTGCAGGGGTCCCGGTAGCCCCCTGTAGTCATGCAGGTACCCAGAATGACAGAGGGGTCTCCTTCCACAATCTCTAAAACAGAGGTAAGGGAAGATGGAAAATCATCTTCCGGTGTTTAATTCTTCTTCCCAGAAGAAACAGATGCCACTTCTGGCCTAAGCAAATGAATGATTGCACCTACTTCAAAGGTGGCGGGTAGCATAATGTTACCATGTGCTGGGAAAGAGGGGAGAAATGTTGTGAAGAAATAGCTCTACAATCACACATTTTTACCAAAATTCCAGAGCAAAACTATTATAGTGCTTATCAAATATTTAAATGTGTTTGCCACTGATGCCATGGTGATTTACAAAAATGTCCTGAATTTCCAGGACAATTAGGATATCAAAAAGTACTTGAGTCTAGGCAGAATGTCATCATCATATTTTTGGATGGTGCAGTGTTTAGTATTTAGCATTGCAGAGTCTCTGAATCCTGTGCAGCTCAATGACCCCCTGCTCTGTTCATGTGAGGCACGACCATGTAATAACACGTGTACAGTGTCATCTGGGAAGACCCACAGCACTGTAACCCCATATTCTCACAGGTGCCCAACCTGAGCTGTTGTGATTTCCTTGGGCCTTTTTCCTAAGAAAGTCTTAAAGGCACATACAGAAGTACTTCTTACTACTTTCTTTACTTATGTCTTTATTTGCTATGACATTGATTTAGAGTGAGAATTACGGGAAATGGTAGCTGCTGCATAAAGACTGCAGGGAAATGAGAGATTTTATCTGTCTAACTTGTTAGGAAAGGTCTCTTGTTCAAGTTCAATTTCCAAGTCAATTTTAAGAACACTGAATACAGAAAAGGAACACATAAGTGACTTGAGTTCTATTTTATTCTGTGTGTCTTTTGGTCACATCTCTCAACTTTTCTAAACCTCACTGAGTTTCCCATCAAAAAGAGGAGTCCTGTATGTTTTTCATGTCCACATTGTCCTCACAAATCTGCAATGTAGTAGCTCTGTGGTGACGTGTTAGGTATGGAAAGGCATAGATGAGAGAGGGTTGACAGATAAGAGGAGGTGCAGGTGGAAGGAGGAAGAAGGGGGGGAAAGAAGGAGAATGAGGAAAGGGAGAAGAAAATGAGGTTGTATTTGCCAATGGAAGTTTATGACAGCATGAAAGCAAAAATGGACTCTGAATTAGGAGAGAGTAAGCTTTCACGAACACCGTCCAATCCTAACAGCAAGGAAAGTCACACAATTTCCCAAACACCCTTTGAGAAGGGAAAGTTTATGATGGTTTTAATATGATGTTCTAAATCATAACTTTTTGCCATTAAGCAAATGTTCCATGATAATGTGGTGACTTTATACCTTTCTTCTTTAATCACCTAAATCTGGGCCTTCTTAGATATCTCTATGTACATTAATTGTATTACTCCACGAAGTCTTTAGAGATGCTGGACACTGAACAGACAAATCCTTGCTTTGTTCTTTAATAGTGATAATAGAAGCATTGGAAGCAATGGGATCAGGGGAATTAGAGGAAATGCTCATTAAAACAAATTTAAAAGGTCTAATGATTAAAATATTGATTAATTAGCCAAACATTGATTAGCAGTCACACTTTATCAACTACAAAGTTTCTAATTACTGCTCCATTATTCCATAGATTGACCTATTCTCTCCTGTCACTTATGATGAAGAGCGATTTTTATTAAGTGGGTTTTGGATTTTTGACCTGTGAAATTTTAATAGGGAGTGCAAAGTGGGTGTCGTATGTGGTTTGGCATTTTATTCACCAAGGGACTAATAGTTACTTTCTCTACTTAACCAGAAGCACAAGAATGCAAGAGGGACAAGAATTCTTAGGATTAAAATCTTACCATCTTCCCAGTGGAAGGAAAAAAAAGCCACATGTTCATCCACTGGATGGGGAAAGAGGAAAATGTTTGCCCTTTTGGTCCTAGTCATAGAATGGATGACCCAAAGGAGCTCTTATCTTTCTTAACTGATAGTGCATCAGTTACAGACTTTCCAGAAACATGGAAACACTATGAATAACACAGAACAAATGTTATAGAGATGGAATGTTATGCACTTTGGAAGCATGTTAAGCCATCTATAGAAGGCTCTTGCTTCTGCATCTGGTGCTGGACATGATATCAGAGGACAGACAGGTGGGAATTAATAATGGACAGGAAGTGGCAGATCGCAAGGACAGATTAGAACACACATCTGTTCTCACTGCCTCCAACTTCGATGATGCTGGTGACCTGCAGGAGAAGCTGGTGCTCTGAAGGTTGGAGCTGCTCACCTGCAAGGTCCAGGACTCAGAGAAGCTAAAAAAGCAGGTTCTGGATGATCTGAAGGAGTGAACAGAGCAGCGACTACTTCATGCCAGGAAGGGCAGTCGGCAGATCGGGACAGTATGTGTGAGCTGCCCTAGTGTCTACTCACATGTTCAGAGTGCAGCAGTGGTCTTGCCCTCCCTTCTAGCTTCCAGATCCCACACACAGAGTTCTCTTGTGACTATCCGAAGATACATCATCCAATCCTAGCAGCAAGGAAACTGATAGTACATCAGTTACAGACTTCGTAACATACTACAACTATGTTGACCCAGTCCAAAGCCACTCCATAAAGCAAAAGATTCTCACCTGAGGAAACATGGATCCCAATGTCGGAACTACGAAGGAGGCATATGAGAGCAGACATTGGGGCCAGGCACTACTTAGAAGGAGGTTTGTTCCTAAACTAACAACAGTTTTTTGTGTGTTTTTTTTCCTTTTAAGTGAGATTTTTTTTTTTAAACAGAAGCCAAGAAGCAAAAGAGAAACAACAACAACAATAAAAATTGATTCGTACCTGGCCAATGAAAATGCCGCATTTTTAATATTTCATGTAGGCAATTCCTGGACGTCTTGCAAAAGGGGATCTTGTTGATCTCAGTAACTGTCTATTTCTATCTGCTGAAGTAGTGCTGATGTCCCCGCACGCCAAAACGAAAGGCCAATACGCCACACGGGGTTACAATCTCAATATAACTGTCTGAAAGTGCTGCTCCAGGTTTACTCCTGATGAGATCAGCTCGAAGGCCAGAAAGCAGATTTACAACATGAACGTAAATGAGCAGGGGCACACCTTTTTGATCATACATATGCTTGACAGGCAAAATGTGCTTACAACCTTATTGCCAAATAAGTAACAGCGCGGAAGCTCCTGCAGTCAGTACAAAATGACATCCTGAAGACAATTCAGAGCAGAGCGTTACGCTGACATGATCAACCGCCACAGTCTGGGAAGGGCCAGGATGGAGGAGCTCATGCTCAGTGCCCAGTAGGAGAGGGACTCCTGCAGGCTTAGCTTCTGGGTCCCATGAAGGGGCCGTGTTTTAGAAACCACTAGCTTATTCTGA
This sequence comes from Spilogale gracilis, assembly GCA_004023965.1. NCBI lineage: Eukaryota > Metazoa > Chordata > Mammalia > Carnivora > Mephitidae > Spilogale > Spilogale gracilis. Next base: position 94,254 of record PITA01001801.1, read on the forward strand.
AGCAATTGAAAGGAGAGCTGGCATTATGCCCAGATAAAAAGTATCTTACCTGCTTCTGTGTGCGAGGAGACAAGAAATAAAGGGCCACACTGCAAGGCTTAGAAGCCAAGGGAACAAGCTGGAGGTCTGTGGAGTTCCTGATGTTCCTCTCATGTATGTATCTGAATGTACAGTAGTGCATAGAAGGGGAGGTCCTTTTGCTACCAGTGACTCTATTGTTCTTCCATAATTTAGATGATAAATTTTGTTCAGTGGGGTGGAGGGGCACCTGAGTGGCCCAGTGTGTTAAGCATCAGCCTTTGGCTTAGGTCATGATCCCAGGGGTCCTGGGATCAGGCCGGCATTGGGCTCCCAGCTTAGCAGGGAGTCTGCTTCTCCCTTTCCGTCTGCTCCTCCCCCTGCTCGTGCCCTCTCTCTTTTTTCCGTCAAGTAAATAGATAAAATGTTTTTTAAAAATTTCATTCAGTAGGAATCCAAAGATAAAATTACAAAACTAAAGAAAGTATTTAAGAAATTAACTGGATATTCAAAATCACCTGGGCACATCAGACAAAGTGCTTTCTGATCCTGAATGAGGAGTTTCTGTTCCTGACTATTTATATTTGCATATGCTACCATAATTATATGGAGCAAGACATGTAGGTAAAAGTTTAGTCTAAGATGGTATTATATGCTGCAGATCTAAATATTAATTCAAATGTAAACATTAATAGATGAGCCAGTCACAATACTATCTTGGAGTAAAGGGTCATAACAGTTTTTCACTTTTCTCATGAAAATAAGGAAACAGTGTCACAGAAGTTACACAGAATGCAAAATCTGCGGCTAATCGTGGTATAATATTTAGTCTAAAATAGGAGATAATCAAAATATGTTGATAACAATAAAAGGAAAAGGAAATATCTTATTATTAACTTAGTCTTCTTCCTATTTTTATACTGAGTTTATTATTGCTTATGAATTTAGAAAAGCCACTTGCATATTAAGATAAAATTTGCTTTGCCACCTTTGTCATAACCATCTCTGGTTTCTCCTACAATTTGGTGACCACTTTAAATATATTGATGTCTCCTTTTTGGTTCTTTTTGTAACTTTCATATTTAGAAACTAGTCTTACTCAGATAAGAGTCTACCTACTCATAGAAAAAAGGAGAGGAAGGGGAGAAGGAGAAGAAAGAGAAAGAAAAGAGAGAGAAGAAAAGCAGAGAGAGAAAGAGAATGAATTACCATCTTCATGGCAGTATCTTCTGTGCTTTCCCAAAAAAGCAGTCAAGAAATTCTCCCCAAGTGCTTGCTGACTTTGAAAATCATGTCAGTTTTTCCTCATTTTAGAACTTTTGCATGGAGCACTGGGTGTTATACCCAAACAATTAATCATGGAACACTACATCAAAAACTAATGATGTAAGGGTGCCTGGGTGGCTCAGTCATTAAGCGTCTGCCTCTGGCTCAGGTCGTGATCCCAGAGTCCCAGGTTTAAGCCCAGGATTGGGCTCCGTGTTCGGCCGGAAGCCTGCTTCTCCCTCTCTCAATCCCCCTGCTTGTGTTCCCTCTCTAGCTGTGTTTCTCTCTGTCCAGTAAATAATTAAAATCTTAAAAAAAAACAAAACTAATGATGTACTGTATGGTAACTAACATAACACAATGAAAAATAAATTAAAAAAAGAACTTTTAAAGACATATTTAATAGTTCTGAAGTCAAAAGTGAAATATTCTAGTCTTAATATAGGATGCCTTGAATTTCATAATTTCTTTTTTTTTTTTGAGATTTTATTTATTTATTTGACAGAGAGAAACACAGCTAGAGAGGGAACACAAGCAGGGGGAGTGAGAGAAAGAGAAGCAGACTTCCCGTCGAGCAAAGAGCCAGATGCCAGGCTCCATCCTGGAAGTCCGGGATCATGACCTGAGCCAAAGGTAGATGCTTAATGACTGAAACACCCAGGTGCCCAAATTTCATAATTTCTTATATTAGTATCTAGGAATTGTTTTATTTTTATTTCATTTCTGAATTATTAATTTTTTAAAATATAGTTATCAAGTTAGTAATGTACTTTAATGTTCACTCCAACACATATTAGATGCTGCAAATCTATTCCAAAAACAGTTATATGTTAAAATATACTTGATTTTTATGGTTTAATTTTAACATTGAATTACCTCAAATTTTTGAATGACCAATATAAATTGGGTATCAAAATTGATTATTTTTCTAAATATCCAATTTTGCTATCATGGATATTTGAATTGCCATTCCTTCTACTTTGTTTTCTATTAGTTATTTCATTGTCCCCTAGTATATGGATAGGCGAGATATATGATAGATGGATAGGTAGACAGATGATAGAAATAGACCCATAACTAAATTTATGATTCCTATATTCTCATCGTTTCTTAAACAATGAAAGAAACAGCAGTTATAAATTTGTTTTGGGTAGAGTTTTGCCTTTACAGTGCAAATTCTCTTACGTAATGTGGTAGACACAGAAATTCACTGTGTAGATCTCCTCTCACGGAAGTACTTCCTACTTTCTTTTTACCATTGGGAGTATTGTCAGCCTGTGGTCTCCAGCTGTTAACAGCTGTAACAGTCTGTCTTATCTGCAGAGAGCCCTTTCATCCAAGGTTATACTTTTCCTGGGGCAGCCAGGTGGTGGGCAGCCAGGTGGCAGGAACAGTTGAAAATGTAAAGATCTGGCCTTTTGGGCCAGCCCAGGACACTACAAAGAGCAATCTTTGCTTCATATCTCCCTGCCAATGCGGCTGTGACTTTCTCTTCTCCTCAGTTCCACTTTATTCTTCCTTGCTTAACCCACATGAATTCCTAACAAAGGTTCTGTATCCCTGTCTTCCCTTGGCTTCTGGAGAACGTAAGCAGTGGCATTGCTTATCAGGAGAATTTTGAGAACTCATGCACTAATGTGTGGTTTGAGAATCTGATCAGTCCTTACCCGGCTGACCAGGAGGACCCATCACCTGTAGTGGACAGAACACAGGCAGCCACTCACGAGATTTAACCTTCCAATCATTGAAACTTCTGCTGGACTAGAAGAGAATGACTAAGAGAACACAGTGTCTCAGTTTTTTAACATGTAGGAAGAAAACAGTAGCTATAGGGATAACAGGATGGGAAGGCTGCTCCTAAGCCCTATTGATGCCCTGTGAGAGAAGATAAAAAGCTGGTAGAGTGTGATGAGGTGTCAAATCCAGAAGGCCTTGTTGGTTGCATAGGAGAAGGTCCCACCACCTACAATTGGAGGGAAAAGAAGGCTGAGAAAAACCTCAGGATGTGCTACTTGGAGTTGCTGAACTTCAAATACAATTTGGCCCCAAATCAATGCAGATATGTTATGTCAATAACAGGGTAGACTCCTGAGACCATGACACCAGAGATGAGAATATCTGGGTATATCCCCTATAATATCTCTGAACCCTTTTAGCCTGTAGGAATATTCTATCTCTACTTTTCAGGAAATAGTGGTCCTCCCTACACTGGAAGGCAATGCAGAGGCTCGTCCCCTGCAAGGCATCATGGGCCCTCTCAGGGACTGCCACCATTTCCCCTCTTAGCTATTGAGTCTTAGGTAAGGTTGAGTCAGCTAGAGACATCCTGGTTCTGATAAGAGAGGGATGAAACTATATTCCAAAAGAACCATAAGACCTAGCCTGCCTATGCAATGGAACTGGGAAAATATGCAATGAACTGAATCATTTACTGGGGAAATTGTTCCCTGGGAACAGTCTAGTATTTAGAAGATTGCTAAACCTTCTATAAACGGTGGTACAAGGAATTGTCTGCCATAGACATGGATATGTATCTCCTAGATCTCCACTTGAGGAAGAATTGCTGCAAGGAGCCTGAAGCTGTCAGGTCCTTCAGAGTCTGCCTCAGTGGCCATGTTGAAGATCATTCCTGTCCAAGAGTGCCTGTAGCTGAGTAAGGTTAAGGCATCAAGGCTGATCATTTCAGGCCAACATAAGACACTGACGGGCAATTCTTGTTCCAAAGTTCCATGCTCACTTGATGTATTTGTTTCCTGGGGCTGCTTAAAACAACAGAAATTTATTATCTCACAGTTCTGAAGGCTAGAAGTCCAAAATTTAGATGCAGTAGATTTGGAGCTTTCTAAAGGTTCTGAGGAAAAAATCTCTTCCATGCCTCTCTCCTACCTTCTGGTAGCCTCAGGCATACTGTGGCTTGTAAATACATCATTTTAGTCTTATAAATTCACATGGAAACTCCCTCCCCATGTTTCTGTGTAGTCACATGACTGTTTCTTAGAAGGACAGCATTCATATTGGATGGGGAACTCATCATATTCCAGTAGTGACCTTTAACTTAACCAATGACACCTGCAAAGTCCTTATTTTCCAAAAGGGTCATATTTATAGTTATTAGGGATCAGGGAACTTGGCATCTTTTTGGAAGGAGGGGATAGGCACAATTCAACCACAACAATTGGCTAACATTTCGTTTCATCTACATCGCAATCTGACCTCTCCTTCTGCCCAACCCCATTTCTTTCCTTTTAACTTCCTATCTTTACAGGTTTTGATCCTAAAAAAATTCTTGCACCTAAAACATGTTAGCTTCTGCTTTTGGGAAAACAAAACAAGAACAACTTGTGACTTAATATTCAGTTTACTATTTCTGTTTTACATATTCTCTCATTGTTACAAGCCTTTCCAGGGATCTCCATTTAGTTTCACGTTTTCCTGTGTTGATGCCACATCCTCTTGTTATAGCTATGAGTTTTAATATTTACTTCAATGAATCATTCTATGTTGTCCATCCATTTTTCATCAAAATATATTTTAAGTATTTATTTGTTTGTTTGTTTTTATTTATTTAGCGAGAGAGCACTGAGGAGAAAGGCAGAGGCAGAGGAAGAGAGGGAATCTCAAGCAGACACTATGCTCAGCGCACAGTCAGTCAGAGCCTGACTCTGAGTTTGATTTCAACACCCTGAGATCATGACCTGAGCCGAAACCAAGAGTCGGACACTTAACCAATTGAGCCATTCAGGCACTCCCTTCATCCAAATATCTTAGTACAATTTTTAACTTTTACTCTACCAGTTATGTTTTAATATCAGTTAATACCAATTTAATATCAGTTCCAAGAAAATACTTGGTTAAAATTTCATTGAATTTATATATTTATTAATTTAAGGATATTTGACATTATTAAGAATGATCTATTCCCATGTGTGACCATGAAGTTATTTTGCGGCTTAATCTTCCTTTATGTCACAGTAAGATTTTGTGTATTTATGTATAAATTTCAGACACAATATTTTTAGATATATTTATATATTTATATACATTATAAATTATATATCATTATATTTGATACATTAAAGTAATTCACATCCTTGAAAATAATTTGTCTAAAATATCCAATTATGACTTGAATTTTTTCAAATTTATTTTTGTAATTCTGTCACCTTTTCTTTTACCTGTTTCTAGGCTATGTTCTTAGATGCACACACATTTGTGAATTTTGAATATCTTCTTGGTGAACTGATCTTTTTTGTTATCTTACTGTTATTCTTTAACTATCAATGGATTTGCTTTGTTTCCTATTTTGTTAATATTAATATTTCTTCAACAACTTTCTTTTGTTATTCGTTTTGCTGGCGTATCATTTTCTTTCCATTCACATGATTGGATTGGATTTTTAAACTTCAGTCTGAAACTTGAAGACTTTTAATCAGTGAGTTTAAGCCATTTCATTTATTATGGTTAAAATATTTGAAATAATTCTGTGTTTTTAATTTTTATATTTTATATTGGCAATGATTTCTTTTATTTCATAGTTTTCTCCTCTCCTGCCTTTGTTGGAAAAAAACGCTTGATTAATTTCTCCTTTTCTTCTTGTCTGCATCCTTGGAAGCTATGGGTTCCATTTCTATTATTTTAGTTGTTACTTCTACATTTTTAACATACATGTGGAAATGTTTTTCTTTGGACCATCAGAGGAGGGTGACTTAGAATGCTTTATTGGCAGTAATAGTGCTAAATAATTTTTATAACTTCTATTCAAAAATAAAGTATAATTTTATATAACACTTCTATGAAATCAATTCCATTAATAAATAAATTAAATTCTATGTTCACATGAAATCAATGAGTCTTGTATTAGAAGAATTTAATTAACTTAAATAACTTGTGAAAATGACCTCGGTGATAATAAATCAGAACCAATCCTCAATATCCTCAATTAAAAAAATTTTTTTGCCAATATAGGTCATTCAGACTAAGAAATCTAAATAGTATTCAATAACTGGTCCATAGTTAATAAAAGGGTTATGTTACATTTTTTTTAAGTTCTTGTTTTTAAAATCTCCTGAACTCAAGTTTAATGGAAAGATACAGGTAGGTAGGAATACCTCCATCTGTTGAGACAGTTATGAGGGTGGTCTTCCACCAAAACCACAATGCAAAACTCTTTACATCCCCTGTGACAAAAGACTTGTCCTCATTGATGTGTTTTATGATATCTTACTTTACTATATCCCTCACTTTAAAGGTCCCTTATCTATCTACCATTATACCACTTGAAAAAACAGAGGGCATAAAACAATTTTGGGTTCACCTATATCTCCAAAATAAATTCAGTCAATAAATACTTTTTTTGGACCCAGTGCTTTTTAGGCTGTTGAGGTTCATTTTAAAGCTTAAAATGAACTTAAACAATAAACAAAGTCAATATAGTTAAATATGGTTAAAATGTAAACCTTAGGTTCTTTTGGTCAATTTAAACTTAGAATTTAAAATTGTTCTCTAAGCTCCAACTCAATGTATGTATAAAACATTTAAAAGCTTGAGAAGAGATCTACATTTTCCAGAAGCTGTTTTTAAAATCAATTGTAATCATTACTCTATTTCAAATAGAACAAATTATGTAATTATTATAAAACACGATATATATGTATATTTTTTAAGGATTTATTTATTTATTTTAGTGGGGAAGGGAGAGAGGGAGAGCGAGAAAATCTCAAGCAGACCCCGTGCTGAGCTTGGAGCTCAACCCAGGCCTCGATCCCACAACTGTGAGTTCAGGACCTGAATTAAAAACAAGAGTTGGATTCTTAACTGAGCCACCCAGGCACCCCAAGATACAGTTTTCTACTACTTGGAAGTATAGTTGATTCATAGGAAATACACTTACATATAAGCTAGGACTTTAGATTGCATGTAACAAAAATCAAATCCAAATCTTGATTTATGAGACAAGAGGAATTCATTTTAAGGGTATTATGATTTTCATAAAACAAAGACAAAGTAACAACTACATTCAAGTACACAAGTAACATTAGGATTCTCCTTCATAAACAGCTTCTGATCTTTGAACATCTGATTTATTCTCTTTCTCTTTGCAGACCAACTATTGGTGTTCTTCTCATCTTCTGAGCAGAGAAGATGACTGTTGATTTCTCCCAAATTGTATATGGCACAGTATCAAATTTCCAGAGAGAAATTGATTCTACAGACACTTACTTTCTTTTTTTCTAAAAAGATGTTAGATTCTGATGGGTGTGGCTTGGGTAAAGTACCCAAACTGCTGGACAATTGTTTGTAGCCAGCAGAGAGCAACTAGAGAAAGGACTGCAATTTGTTTTACTTGGGTTAAGAGTCCTTCACTGAGTCTACCAACTGCAGCCAGACATTGTATGACATCATACTACATGGCGGCCTATATTATATTCACTTTATTCTCTGAAACTCAGTGAGATCTCAGCATTGAGATAACATTCTTTGGCATATCTTTGTTTTTGCCTTGGTAATTCCTAGAAATTGCAACAAAGCATTCTGAAAGTTAAGAAAGTGACGCCACTTGACTGCTTTAAGAGTACCTTGTGAAAAGATCCCCAAAAGCCAGAGGAATGTTGAAAAAGAAAACCAAAGTTGGTGGCATCACAATTCCAGATTTCAAGCTCTATTACAAAGCTGTAATCATCAAGACAGCATGGTACTGGCACAAAAACAGACACATAGATCAATGGAACAGAATAGAGAGCCCAGAAATGGACCTTCAACTCTATGGTCAACAAAGCAGGAAGGAATTTTCAGTGGAAAAAAAAAAAGTTTCTTCAATAATTGGTGTTGGGAAAATTGGACAACTATATGCAGAAGAATGAAACTGGACCAATCCCTTACACTACACGCAAAAATAAGAGTCTCTTATGAAAGTAACACAGTCTACAGAAGGTAATAAAGAGGATAATGAAGAAGCATATTTGCCAAGCCCTTATCATGGTAAATTTTAAAAATAAAGAACTTGTCCAACTTGGCACTGAAACTCATGATAATAATATGTGTCTGGAAAATGGGTTAACATTGTTAACACAGAGGGAAGACACTATTTTATCTCTTCTGTCCTTCCTAGTTAGACTAAAACTATGTGGAAATACTCCTTCATCCACTACCACCACTCCATCAGAGCCTGCTGGGTGGAAAGGGGCCCTTCAGGCTGGATTATACCTTACATTGTCCCCAGGCGGTTAGTCCCATTATCTCTGTGCAATTAAGGACAGAAACAGAGATTAGAATCAAGGGTTCTCTAACATTGCAAATATGTGTTCTGAGAGATCATAAAATAGTGCTGCCCATAGCCTTTGCTTTTACAGCTCTGTGGGGAGAGGAAGAAAATAAGATGAAAAGGAACTGAGAAGTTGTGACAGAGAGCATTTTAGGTGTTCCAAAGGGCCCTTATTCTGTAATAGTAGAAATATGCATATGTGTTCAGAACAAAACTATTCTTGGCAACATCAATGAAAGGAGTTTTGAAGGGACTATACCTTGGCATTTAGATGGATACAATTGAATTTTTTCAGGTGCTGAATTGTAAACTAACAACTTTAAAAAGGCTCTTTGTTGCTTTACAAACGTGAAGTGGTGTGATTCCTCTGGGACTTCTGAACAAGCAAATATTTTTGTTAGACGTGGCAGTGTTTTACAGGAGTATGTTACTTTCACTGGTTTCAGTGTAAATCCTGAGAAGAATTTTTACCTCACATGTAAAGGGATTGGCAAAGCATCCTATCTGAGGTTACAGGAATCAAGACCATTAATATGAGAATTACATACACATTTCCCAAGGCATGGATAGGAGAATAAACTTCATACTCTGTCTATGCAGCAGCTTTATTAACATGATAGATTTTCAATGCTCTACAGGACCCATTACTGTGTTTTGGGCTAATAGTCCATGAATTTGAAGGATTTATACAATGGACCATAACAGCTCCTTAGGTATGATTATGTCCCATCAGATGAAAAAATGTCTTTTTAAAACCTTCCTATTAACCTGTTTGCTCCATAGACCATAATCCTTTGAAGGTTAAATTATATACATAGCAAAATGGGCCAAATCACCTCATTTTGTGTTTTAAAATGTATTTATGGTGGAAAAGCTCTCCAAAATGGGAGCGTGGAAATTGTACCCAAGAGTACCATCAAATCAAGGTGATTTTTAGATGTGAGCAACAGGCACTATTTGCAATTTCTGCTAAGGAGAGAGATCTTGATAATCCAAAGATAACACCTATTCTTTTATGTACCATTTACATTCACAATCATCCAAAACAGATCAAACAATTGAATACAATATAAGTAGTTATACAATGTAAGATAACAGCTCTCAAATCTTGGGAAGGCACAAAGAATCATGTCAAAGATGTAAGCTACAAATTAAATGGAAAAACATTGTTAAAATATTTTATGTTGCCTACTGTTATCTATGTTTAGTATTTCTATGAGAAAAATAGGTCACATGAATTTTCAATTATTGATGAAATTTTATTCCTTTCCCAAATACTGTTGTACCTAGTATTTTGTTGAGGACAGGCTAAGTATCTCATACATTTTAATTAATGCAATCATGAAATCTAAATTATTAATTTAATATCTCTCTCAGATAATAGGAGGCTACTGGTATCACTGCCTTAAGCCATAAGACCAACTATAAATATGGAGTTGCTGGAGAGAAGCACTTGGTAATCAAGGCATTGCTATACAACTCGTGATGAACCATAAATCAGCTTCCCTCTCCAACTACCTAGAACCAATTCTGACAGATTATTGCTCCCATTTCAAAGTTAACTACTGAGAGCAGAGAAATGTTTAGGATTTGGAGTGCATAGTCTAAACTATTAGAGTAAAATGTTTGAGAGGAAAATAGTAAATGGGTCAATTCAGAGCAAAGGCTATTTGTTTTTTCAGTCAGGTACATTGGTGACTGTCTTTCTGCTACTATCCTTTCAAGTCGTTCTCCTTTTTCCTTTGAATCTCTGTTAGTGATGTCCATTGTTTTTTTCATAAATTTTGGAAAAGCACTTTGAGATCTTTGGAGAAATGACAACATAAATCTAGAGAGAAATAGGAAATAAACACAATATAAATATGAAGAGGAATAAAAAATAAATGTCTGTGAATTGTTCTGAAGTCCTCTTCTCTTTAACAAATGCAGGAGTAGAAAGAATGGATAAGACTTAAAAAGAAGTGACCAGAAAAATTACACCCTCTGGTAAAAAAAAATATCCATTTCCTTACTCAAACACATTAGTCTTCTGTACCACACAGAATCCCTATGAACACATGGAGTGTGGTAATACACATCCTTACTATCTCATGGTGCAGTTCTCCTTTGGATAGAGATATGTAAATGGATTTAATTATAATATGGATTCCCTTCTAATCTATATGTTATGTCAGCTCATTTGTGAGCCTATGCATTATTAAATATGTTGTGATAACTAGGAAGGCTACACTTAAAGTGATCCTTACTTAACCTAAATATAAACAATCAGTGCAGTTGTGTTCTTTCTAGACATTTTCTCTCAATGGTAGGGAAATTAAAACTGGAAAAATCCAAATAGTTTTTTTTCCCCTCCATCTCTTTTCTATTTCTGGCATGATAGAGGCCCATTTTCATTCATCTTAGCTCTTTTAATGCAGGAGAGAGGGGGTAATTGCTGTTGTAAAGACCCCCAAGACCGTAGGCTGCCTCTGTGTCTTCCTTCTGGGCTAAGGGCCCCATGTCACAACTTGGTAGAAAGATGCTCTCACTCTGGTTCCCTAGGCATTTATGATCTGCTCTTATGAAGCACATCTGAGGAATGAAGAGGCAAAGTCACAAAGCTGAAGTTTCTTATGGGTCTACCCTTTGATTCCTAAGCTATAATTGGAGTTATGTAGAGACTGAGAAAAGGAGCATTAAACTTCCACAAAGAGCCACTGGAATTCCACTTTTCTCTCTTATTTTGGAGGCCTCTGTGAAAAGAAAAGGATAAAATTACTTTAGATATTATTCAAATCTTCTTCTTGACTTTGGAGTGATGTTCTCATTTTCTCTCCAAATGGATCATTCATCCAATTAGGTGATAGAGGGTTTTTTATTTTATTTTATTTTATTTTATTTTATTTTATTTTATTTTATTTTATTTTATTTTATTTTATTTATTTATTTGACAGACAGAAACACAATGAAAAAGGGAACACAAGCAGGAGGAGTGATAGAGGGAGAAGCAGGCTTCCCGCCATGCAGGGAGCCCAATGGGGGACTCGATCCCAGAACTCCAGGATCATGATCTGAGCCAAAGGCAGTTGCTTAACCAACTGAGCCACCCAGGTGCCCCCGGTGATAGAGTTTTGTTTCTGTTTTTTGTTGTTGTTCTTTTGGGGGGGTTGTTTTTGTTTTGGCAGAATCCAATAGTGAATATTTGACAATGAAAATGCCAAGCACAAATTCGTGAGTTCTCTTTGACTTTAGGCCTGACACAGCCTGCAAATGGAGAACTTCAGTTGAAAGGATTTTATCTTATTCCCTTCTAAACTACTAACAGCAACAATTTTCTTAATGGATTAATCTTCTGGAATATATAATAAATGTAGGATCATTGTGTGTTTCAACATTTTTGCCATCTTCTAAGATTCAAGTTTGTTAAAGGGGAATGATATTGAGAGTTTAATACCAAAATATCTCTCAACTTTTGTATTCTAGGCATTCATGATTGTGACCTAATTTGAGCTCTGTGAACCAGACCAGCATATGGGTTGTGCATAGCTCTGCAGAGGATAAATATTAGAAAGGGAGCTAACCTCCCTTGCCTACGTTCTCCTAAGCAAAGCCATGTACCAGTCACACTGCTGAGCATTAGGTAAACCTAATGTTGCCCTTGATGGAAGAAAAATGTCAGGTTCATTAATATTGTAAATAATATAATCAATTGGGAACACATTGTGTCAACTACACATTAGAAACATTTTTTTAAACCTTTCCCAGCAATTACCCAATTGATATTTATAAATTACAATCACACACACACACAGATCAAGGAAAATCACTGGAGCAATTACCTATGCATGAATGATTTCACCTTTCAGGACACTAGTAAAAGTAAGATAGCAGATAAAACTAGTTTTATCTTTCTCTGTGGTCTAGAGATTGAAAGCTAATCATGCTTAAAAATTAGCATTAGTGTCCCAGGCTAAGGTCATGTGCCCATCTCAGTAATTCACATGTAAAGAAAAGAAATAAAGGAAACAATAGAGGAAAAACAGAAAGTATAACAGAAATAAGGCAACCTGCATTGAATTAGCCTAGAAATTTTCAAAGCAGTTATACAAAAATCTATTGATTGCAGAAAAATTGGTAGCTAGCATCAGATCCCTGGATGGAAATATTTTCCAAGACAAAGTCTGACAACATTTGTATGCACACCAAAAAAGCTATTTCATATAACATATAATTCTACTATTCCATAGAATTGGGATACACCAACCATCTTTAAAGTTTTGGGCACAATCTGGTTCCCACGAAAAATAGATTTTTTCCTTTTACTTCAGTTTAGAAGATGGTAAGATTTGGGCAAGAGAGAGGGGAAGGTAATGGAGAAGTGTTGAATCTTTGGAGAAAATACTGGTACAAATATCTTATGATGGCTGGTCCAACTGCATTACTCAGATGCTCTGTGAAGCTTCCATTGGTGGAAGCTTCCATTATGACTACAAATCATCGTAAACCATAAATGATTTAAAAATACATAATAATGTTGATGCTACAAGCCACACAATAATTATCCCAGGCAGCTGATGCAGCTGTTTGATAATAAATGTTTTAAAGGAGAGATGTCAGGGTGCCTGGGTGGCTCAGTTGGTTAAGCAACTGCCTTCAGCTCAGGTCATGATCCTGGAGACCCCAGATCGAGCCCCACATCGGGCTTTCTGCTTGGTGGGAAGCCTGCTTCTTCCTCTCTCAGTCCCTCTGCTTGTGTTCCCTCTCTAGCTGTGTTGCTCTCTGCCAAACAAATAAATAAAATCTTAAAAAAATAAAATAAAATAAAATAAAAGAGAGACGTCACCACTTAATCTAATTCCCAACAAAGTCATACCTTTACTACATTTTCTGTGTGTTTTCTCTGGCTTGACTCCTAGGCTATTTCTGTAAGGGAAATCACAGCAGATCAAACTAGATTATGCAATGAGTTATGACCTCCTCAGGCCTTCATTCTTACTCATTCTTCTGCCTCATAGGCTACCCACATATTCTCTCATGGTTCATTCAGACCTCTCACCCAAACTCTACCTCCTAGTGATTGCTCTCCTCTTTTCTACTCCCTTATCACTCGATTGTCTTGTCATCTCTATTTTTTTGCATAGTACTTATTGTTCTCTGAATTTGTCATGTCCATTTATGCGTATACTCGAATTTAAGTGATATAAGAGTTGGAATTTTGTCTCTCCTGTTCCCTGCTTTCATCGTCATCGTCTGGCATATAGAAAACACACAGTGTGTAAATGGCAAATAAATGCATTTACTGATTATACATTCATACAATCTAGCAACTGTTCTTGACCCGATGGTTGATTGTACTCCTGGTTGTCATTTGAAAACCTTAGACGGTTGTGGTTCTACTGACATTCTCATCGTCATGAACTATATACACACCTCTCAAACAGGGGCGGTAAGGTCTTTTGCATAGGATATACAACAATACTTATCTAAAAGAAAACAATGAGAGAAACAAAACACTGCATTGTGTAATGTACTTAGCTGGCTTTGACCTGAGATACTCAAAACCCCAACACACCCCTTCCTAATCAGAGACATAAAAGAATGCTTTCCATTCTTGTAAAAACTTAGTGTGTTTATTTAATAATTTGTGCAATACCTGAACAGTAAGGAGTCTTATTTTCAAATTATATCAGTTTGTGTCATAACCTTAATGTCACTTCAAGCTATACCTTTAGGAAAATCTGTTTAAAATGAAAATAATTACTTAAGCATAGTGCTTATATTTTGGAATTTTGGAAATGTAATCAGGGCAGACAAGCTACTACTTTGTGTTCCAAATCTCAATGTGAAATTTCAGAAATCCTCCCTGCATTAAAAATGAATTAACTGTGTGATTATTAATTGTGCATATTCCAATCCCTTTGTGCTGTACTGCATGTTTCTTGAATCTCATTTGAATCTTTTGGCTAAGTAATGTGTCAAGGGGGGTATGAGCCTGAATGCCTGAGTTATTTAAAAGGCAGGACAGCACTTCCAGATTAGAATACCAATGAGTGGGGTTAAAAAGGCTCTACTGTAGTTGGAGGGCAGCTCTCAGTCTGAGAAGTACCTGAAAAGGACCTCTATGGACTAATTTTCAGAATCACATTGTAATGTGGGCTCATGTCAATCATCAGAACAGACAGCTTCATCCCATGATATAAACTAGTTATACATTCAAGAGCTGCCAGAAGATCTTCATTAAAAAGGGACTTAGCATTAAAGGAAAAAGGTTGTTTTATTATAATACTTCAAACACAGTTTTTTGTTTTATATGTTCTCAGAATTCTTTTTTGTTCTTTGCCACAATATCAAAAAAGTACCACAGAAGAAGGAAAACATTAAGTATTCCATTTTTTAATAGGAATCAAGGAAGCTTTCTGGTTTAAGGCATTAAAAATCATATACATTTTTTTCTAAATTTATTCATGGCTTTGAATAACAAAAAGAAATCTCTAGATGTAATAGGAGGATGTTTTTAATCTTTTGTGGGAAGGGATTTGCAGAGCTGACTACTCAAGGTAAAATATCTACTGGCAAAGTATATCAGTGAAAGCTTTATACATATAAATTTATATAAAAGCTTTGGGCTCTCCACAACTTCCAGATACCAGTTAGATATTACAACTGATGTCATTAAAATTTAATATAATTGTGTTAGGAGGAAAACAGGAACAATATCCATGTAAGTAAATCATTGACATTGTAATCTAGTATTTAAAGAAAATGTAACAGAGATTTAATAAAACAGATAAATGTATCTTTCTACCTATATTCAAAAGAGCCATATTGAAACCTTAATTTAAATATATTTGTACCAGTCAGGTAACCTCTTCAAAATATCCATCACGTATACTTATTTACCTAAATCATCTCATTTCTATCACGAAAAATGTCAAAGCAAATGGGTTGGTAAAAGGAATTAAAACAATTACACAGTCTCCTGCAAATAAGGTGTTTGCCTCAGAGGCTTCAATCAGCTCTGTTTTCTGTCATTCGCTTTCAGTGAAGAAGATGCAATATTGTAAACCATAGCCTGTTCTCCAATTCTAGTGCACTTAACTTCAAATTGCTTTCATTATTTAAGAGTGTTCCCAATAGATATATGTGTATTTATTTATAGATAATTATTATAAACCACAGTTTAGAAATTTTCCTTATGACACAGTCATGTTATTCACTAATTTTTAGTGCTTCTCCTCTGGAATCTACCTGGAAGCAAAAATCATTATACCTCTCATGAAAGCCAGGGACAGTCCTGGTGGGGACCTTCTCCCACACTCAGGACAAACAGAGCTGACTTAAAGGTCTTCTGATGCTCAAAGACCAAGTGCTATGACAAAAAAAAAAGACAGAACAAATAAGCAAAAAAAAAGTCTAAAGCCTCTCTTTTCACTCTTTCTCCCATCCAATGTCTTACGTGTCTTATGTCTTAAGCATTACTTACGTCTTATCATCTCCATGTAAACAGGCTCCAAAATTCACAACATAGAAAGGACTGAGCATCCTTTTCGATGCTTTTACTATTCATAGCAGTCAGAGCAGGTGGCAATTTCAGCTGCCAAAATTTGAAAGAACTCGTAAATCAAAATTTTGTCTGATCCCCACAGTACTATGTAAAGATGCAAGATGGAAGGAGAAAAGAGAGGAATGTTATCTATATTGTATGTACTTTCTCTCCTTTTCAGATTTCTCTATTCTGTAGCTTTATACCACTGACATATTGCTGTTTCATCTATATTCATCATATCTGGCTAGTGATAAAAACTCAGAAACATGTTTTTACCAAATAAATTTTAAAAATCAAGTAAATAATGTCATGTGGTGTCCAAGTACCATTTTGATGGTAAGGTAATGAAAAGTTGGTTGGAAAGATACAAAACTGAACTGCATGTAAATAGGCCTTGAATTTATTGCTCCTTGTTACTGGATTCAGGGCAAAAAAGTGCTAGTTCATTGAATTTTGCTGTTTGTTCAAAATTATTTCAATACAAAAATCATTAAAAAAGATTAAATCTTGCTCTTATGTTAAATGGCAGGGATTCATGGTTAAGACTTATGAGTTGAGAATGCCTAATTACATTAAATTCTATTCTCTCTAACTAGTTTCGAATATCACAGAGAAGATAGAAAAAAGAAGATAGAAAAAGCCACGGCCATCTGTTACAGTTAGACTTTCACCTCCATGAATGTATATTTTATGCATTTTTAAATTAATCTTTACCTCTCTGGTTAAGGATAGTTTTATAACCAAATATTCACAGTGGTCTGAAAGAAAATATTTTCTTAATTTATATCATATTTTCATATCTTGATAAGCCTACATAGTTTTAAGTTGAAAATTAGCATTGTTTACTGAAATATTTTTAATTTAATTTTTATTTTTCTCCATCTAACCTTCTAAAAGAAAAATGGGTTGAAAACAATGTACCCTTTTTAAAATTAATATGTAATGTATTATTTGCTTCAGGGGTACAGGTCTGTGAATCATCAGTCTTACAGAATTCACAGCACTCACCATAGCACATACCCTCCCCAATGTCCATCACCCAGCCCACTATCCCTGCCCCCTTTCCCCAGCAACCCTCAGAACAATGCACCTTTTTAACTTAGTGATTCCATTCTATATCCTGATTTCATAGAATCCCCAGCGAAACTCTTTTAACCCTGATACACGGATCTGATACCAACACATCTAGCTATTATTTGTTGAAAGACTCAGTAGTAACTTTCATCATTAATACATATATTGATCAATCAGATATTTTTAATACACTGTCTAAGAACCATTGTCTTTAGCATAGGAAATAACCAAAAGACTCATCAGTCTTGAAACAAAAAAATACATTGAATACTAACATCTTATTTTATATAGAAGTAGCTTCTGAGAAAATCTCAATGCGTGTTCTCTTTTCCACATAGAGTTTCTATTTACTATTTCCACACCATGGAACTTCTTATTAAACACTGCTATGGAATGAAAGCCACAAAGGAATGAATCCAATATTCAATCCATGATTATTTAAAAGTCTTCAGCCAAAACTTGGCTAAAGGGGAAAGTGAAGAAGCTGTGTTCTATGAATCTTTACAGTGTTATTGCAAGCCCAATTCTAGCTCTGCTGGGATTTATGAAAAGAGGTTAAGAGATTTGCAGAAGTTACACAAACGTATTGAAATACATGATTGGATCAGTAGAGACTAAAATTCCAAGAGGAGAAAGTAAGAACCTATATGCTTTTATTTCATATTACATATGTATATATTTATAGGCACTCATATATATATACATGTACATATATACATAACATACCACAATAAATACACAACACAATGAAATACACAATAATATATGTATACATATACATAGATACATTTGCATATTTTATAATTTATTTCATATACTATATATTTCTTAACCCTTGGTGTATAAAGCACTTTCTTGATATTTAGTAAAGATGACTAATTTTGATTAAAAATACATTCTTCCTACCAGGAAAGAAATAGACACACACATACACACACGTATATATACACCTACATACATATGTATGTATAGAACACATACACATATACACATATGTACTCCTACACATACAAATATACATCTATGTGCATACACATATATACATACATACACATTTATTTGGATGAAACATGCATATATATTTTTTAATGTATACATATATTTACATATTTTAAAAACACGTATACAAATATCTAAATGAAATATATATTTAATGATGGTGCTGGTCAAGAACAACAGTAATTTACAGAAATTAGAATGCAGAACCGAGAACAAAACATACTCAGATTTATTCAAATACATCTTTTTGAGCCTCCTATTGAAATATTACCAACTTCATTGTCATAAATTAAAAGGAAGGGAAAAATAGAGGTCAGAACTGGGAGGGAGAGAGATATTGAAGCAAAAAACCATAAACATAGCTGTTCCAACCTGACAGCCCTTTACTGAGCTTCGGGAAGCTTTCAATGATAGTATTCAAAACAGACTTCCATGTAACAAAAGTAAAGACACCATCAACAGCCACTTTAAGCAGTTTCCCTCTGAGGATGGAAAGAAGAGATAAGTGGAATGCCGCTATAAGCATCCGGACTTAGAAAGATTTCTCTACGTTATGTATTGATGGCCAAATTGAAAGAATGTGCAGCAAGGTGAGAATCTTGCTGGTGAAACAAAAAACCAAGGAAAGGCAGTCAATAAAAAAGGTGGGTAGAAGTGTAGTTGCCCGATGAGAAACCTTGACATTAAATGGCATTTTGCAATTCAGTGTAAAAGGAAGAATCTGAGACTGAACAGGAAGAATCTCAGAAGAATTCTCCATTTACAAAATGTGTCTTCAGAAAAACTGAGCATGGAAAAAGGAACCTGCTTTAGATCTGATGATACTTCATCACAGCCTCCAGATGAAGAGTGAAACATTGTTTAATCTTCTATAGATATTTTCTGGCACATGTAAAAAGTAAAGTTGGAAACAGTTTACTGATCCTTAAAATCTAAACAACTATTATACAGACAATGTTCCTTAAGTCTCCAAACACTGCGTAATGCTAATGAAGCTCTTTTAGAAATTATCATCTTTTCTGAGTTAGAGCTTTTATAAATCTAGGGACAAATGAAGTAAGAGTGAATTTTGTGTTTCTGGAATTTCTTTTTTTGATAAACATAATGAGAGATATAAATTGTGGCTTATTTATTTATTCATTTTTGGAGGATGCATGTGTGTACATATTCATCATTTATTTGGAATATGCCAACATGCTGCTATTTTTAAATATCTCTCAGTACTATTTGAAAATAAATGGATGGATTTTTCAGTTGTTTGTTTGATTATCTGGGTGGAGGCCATATTATTACTCCCTCAATGAAATTGATCACACTAAGCAAATAGGAGCAAAAAGGAACAATAGTCCCTTTTTAATTTCCTTGCAGAAATGTGGTCATATTCCAAGTCCTTTTAACAGAAACACGATAAGACATATGTCTTAAATATTTTAGCCAATTAGGACCATCCACTTTAAAGCAGAAATTCTTCAAATTATAGCACGACAGTTCTCCATAATTCTACCGGGACAGAGCTGCTATTTAAAGAAACTCTGTGGCTTGAGAAATGACGATAGGACAAAGAAATGTACACAATCCTGAAGGGAGCCAAAAGGACAGATGCTGCAGGCTATCTGAGCTTCTGTTAAATATGAGAACCAAGGGGCATGAACTTGAGCTAGAGAATGGCCGAGCTCTAAAAAGTGCTTCCAACTCTTTTGCAATCGTCCTTTGCGGAATAAACTGCCCAGGAAAAAAAGATAACAAGCAGCATACACAACAAGAAGGTGGACAAGTGACTCTGGACAGCGCAATGAGCAATTTAATGAGTAGAAATCCTCTGTGTGTTATTTTCAGGTTAAGTATGTATATGGATGCTCTTAAAATGGACATTTTCATTAGAGCTAAAAATATTTTTAGGAGCTTTGGAGTACCTCTATTTTGAGGGGCTTAAAATCATACTGTTGAAGCTAAATATATATCTTTAAAAAATTTGCAGGTAAAGAAACACCTTTAGGGAATTATTAAGAACTCAAAAAGGTTCTATGTGAGAAAAGTGTTTTTATACACACATAGTTTTTTTTTTTACAAAGAACTAATATATTTGTAGTCTCCAAGTCTAGTCCATCTGCTAAAAATGAAGTTCATTTCTTTTAAGTAGTCTGTAATTCAATTCTTTCCCTCTTATCAGGTATCCACAGAACAGAGGGAGTGAGAGAGTTAACAAAAATAGTTATTAATTTTGCACTCATAAAGCACTTAGGAAGGCATCAGGAATAATGATATTATAGAATTTTTACAGCCAGATAGGACTTTCAAGCAAACTCCCCTCATTCAGAAGCCTTCAAGCAGACATGGAAAGCAGTTTACCTCATTTTGTGATCAGATCATGTAGACTCCCAATCCACTGTTTTTTAAAAGTCTACTAAATAGGGCAAGGCATATACACCACCTGGCACAGGGGTAGCACCTAATAATCATTGCTAAAGCCATATAAAGAGCAACAGGTTGAGATGCAGAGAGACACAGTGGGACACAGAGGAACGCGTGGTCAAATTCTGACAGCAAGACAAGAGCCCCAGCAAAGGTACTGGGGAAGGCTGACGAGCACTGGGTTACTTTCTAAAAGTTTCTAGACTTTCCTTTAAGTTATCAAACAAATGTTGCTTTTGGTGGCTAAACACAAAGCCAGCTTGCAAAGAATTCTGTCAGTGTGATGAGAGCAGAATTTCCTTCAATCTCTCCTTATTGGGTGCTTCTTTGCTGAAGAGACCATCTTACACCTGTGTATGCCAAGCACCCCTCACATAATAGGTTCTCGATAAAAGGTGCTCCATAACAGATGAATAGAATGACAGCAGATAAACAATCATGAAGTCATAAGAAAATTCTAACTCAAGAAACTCAATTGTGAATGGTCAGGATGTGCTTTTCTCGAATGAAGAAATGCCCTTTGCACACCTCACTCAGATGGGTTGCTTGCAGAGTGATGGACACGGCTATCTTATTCATGGCTGTGTGGGGAGCAGAACTGTATCTTTCAGTTCAAATGAGCGTGCTGTGGGCAGGTTCTCCCTGGTCTCTCATTGATTATCAAGAGTGACCTAAAGGTTTTTAACCTTAAGGACAGCGTTTCCCACGGTGCATGGTGTCTTCCTGATCTCTATCCTGAGAGAGTGCCCCTTGTTTGACTAACCAGCCCAGCTTGCCTGTCTGCAGCTACAAACGCTTAGGGAAAAAAAAAAATTCTAATTAAGCTAGTTTATACATTTCAACATGTCTGGAAAATTGTAGAGTTAATGGTTGTAGACCATTTCCTACACTTCAGTCAAGGGATTGCTTTTTTTTTTTTTTTTTTTCATTTTCAAAATGTGTCTATGGGAAAAAGGAAAAGGGAGAGGCCTGTGAATTCAGCTCCTCATCTCCCTTTGTGGTAGCTGTTAAGCGAGTGCATTAGTACGAAACAGAAAGGATAATAGGGCTAGTAATTGGCAGGGCTGTCCAACGACACCTCTCCTCTGTCCCACCACTTGGCCCTGCCCAATTTATCTCTCTCATAGCCCCTTGATGCCTCATCCCTTCACCAAACTTTTACAAAGTTGCCCCCTGTATCTGGTGTCTTGTTATGTAAGGATTTTCATCAAAGCTTCCACATGAATGTTCTTCCACTTGTTAAATCAATATTAAAACAAGAAAGAACCCCTAGTTTAAAGCATCTGTGTTGCCAGTCCCCCAGCTGGATGGCCACTGCCAATGGTAAGTGGTGAGGGAAAAGTATAATTAAAACTTAACTTTCAAATAGAGCTCATAGTTTATACCCAGTAAGAAGCTCTTTTCACCACGTGAACTTTCAGGTGGCTGTTCTGAACAAAATAGGTGCTGATTCCTTTTATGTGAAACCCTTAAGATAACTTTAACATGGTCCTTTGCAGTTTAATTTATCATAAATTCTGGCACCATTTATCACTAAATGCAAAATGATGAAGAAATGGCTCTATTAAATCTGAATAACTACTGAATTAAAAAGCTGTTAAATGAGTTGAAGCACATAGTACTGTTAACAATATGTGGAAGTCTGTTTGGCTGGAATAAATTACTTTCACGGTCATCATTTGAAGAGTCTACCTTTGGAGAAATATGTTCAAAATTTCACATCTTGATTCCCTGACTAAATCCACATGTACTGCTAATGCACTTTTAAATTGACTTCACAGAGAACGTGAGAAAATGCCTGGTCTGAAATTCTTAGGTATCAAAACAAAATTCCTCTATTTAAAAACTGAAGAAAATTCGACTTTAGAAGATGCATGTAAAATCCACTAGTGAATTCCAATTAAGATATATTTTATTGGCCCACTCTAAATCTTTCAAGAAATGGCTTTCTGATATATTCATGTGATCTAGCACACTAATTTTTTAACAATAGCTCTCCCAAGGTAAGTGTTTTAGCATCGTCCATATATAACACTTTTTAAATAATAACACAAGGATCAGTTCAAACACCTAACGAATTGATTTCTTTTTCTCTGAAAAATTACTTGGCAATCATAAACAGTATTGTTCAAAGTAGGGCTCTGTCACATAATCTGTATGCGTTTATATTCTGAATAGCATTAACAAAAAAGGCTTAAATAGCAAGACATTTATAAACTTCACAATATAGTATCTGGATTCTAGACTTTGACAAAAAGCATTTCCAGGATCTGTGCTGATAGAGCACCGTTCCCCAAGTATGTCCCCTCACAGGGTTTTAGCACATAGAGAGGGTGTTCTTAATCCTTACCCGCATGAGGGCACTTCCTGATGTCTTTAATTATCACCCTGGTATTGTGATTAGAAACAAAGACTTTTCAATAATAGTGTCCTGTTGCATGCTTAGAGACATTTCAGTGTGAAATCTTTAATAAAGAGGATTTGTGAATGAACTTAATTAGCCCTGTTCAAAACACGCAGAGAACAGCGATCTCACGTCCACAGAGAGGGCTGTGTCTTGGCTTGGGGCAGGTTCCTTGGGGAGATTCTTCTCTGTGAAAAGCAAAGGTACTATTGTTTGAGAAAGCACAAGCCTTATTTTTATATGTTTACCAAATACCATATCTGGTTTACAGAAAGCAGTTTATTCAACTATTCTCAAAGCCCACCAGATATGTTGTTTTACAGGGTTTACAAAAATATCTATGGACACAGTGCTGATTTACACGTGCCTGCACGCACACACACAGAGGCAACTTCTTGAATTCCAAAGTGGTATAGACATACTTTTGTTTTTGTCTTTCTATGTTTTAAAGGAAATTATATAACCATGTAGAAAAGAAAGCATGTCAATAATGTCTATTTCTGCAACATTAGTTTCTTTCTTCATTTTGTTCCCATGC
Organism: Spilogale gracilis; assembly: GCA_004023965.1. Lineage (NCBI taxonomy): Eukaryota > Metazoa > Chordata > Mammalia > Carnivora > Mephitidae > Spilogale > Spilogale gracilis. The sequence continues at coordinate 117,751 of PITA01001801.1, forward strand.
ACCCTTTTTCATCCTCCTTTCTGTCAGCACATCCACCCCAGGAAAAGAGCTTGATGGTCTCTAGGTTATTATGTGAGGTGAGACAGAGAGAGAGAGAGAGAAGAAAATTAGAAGACTGAGTGGAGGGAGGAGAGTACTTACCTTCTGAGTGCAAAAATGGTAGATCACTCTCTAAGATCTGTGACAGACTCTAGTAGGCTTTGGTAGCTGTTGGAGAACTTTGAATCTGGTACCCACATCATTTTCTCTTTTCACATTTGATTGTCTCTGGGAGTGCCTTCTGCTTGGGTTATGCCCTTTAATTCTACAAAACTAAGGAGCCTTACAGGAGGGGTCAGATTAGAGAAGGTTATTGAGTTGGTTATAAAGCTTAAAACTCTGTTCATTTGCTCACTTGTTTATTTCCTTAGATTTCTATTATATCTTTCCTGTCCTAGTTTAATTGGGGGAAAAGCAGGTAACAATTCAGGGGTAGTAATCTAAGATTAAAATTTTTGCATTTGGCAGAGTCTTCCTCGTGCTGTAATCCTGTGTGTGTGTGTGTGTGTGTGTGTGTGTGTGTGTGTAGGATGAAGAATGCTTTTTTTTTTTTTTTAAGATTTTATTTATTTATTTGACCGAGAGAGACACAGTGAGAGAGGGAACAGAAGCAGGGGGAGTGGGAAAGGAGAAGTAGGCTTCCCACTGAACAGGGAGCCCCATGCGAGGCTCAATTCCAGAACCCTGGGATCATGACCTGAGCTGAAGGCAGAGGCTTAACGACTAAGGCACCCAAGTACTCCCCACCTTTTTTTCACCAAGTGGTAGAAATTTAACCAAAACTTCAGCCAGAAAGTAAAACAAGAAGAAATGTAGTGTTCTTCAAATTAAAAAGCATCATCCCAATATTGTTCAGGCTCTCATATACCACACTCCAATCCGTAAGATATCATCTTTTTCTTAAAGGAATATAAATCCTTAGCAAAATGCATGATGGGTTGGTACTGCTGCTGAGTCTGGTGGGTGGAATGGAAAGGAGTCCTTGGTTCTGAGAAGGGCAATGAGGAACCGAATTAAGAGACATCATCCAAACTAGAAATCTGGAAGTCATATTCTATGCTTAGCTTTCCATCATCTTCCCAGTAGTAGGAATAATTCTAAAGACCCCCACTCACCCAAGATCACGGTCCCCTAATTTTTCGGTCAAATGCTAATCTAGGAAGTTTCGTGAAGGGATATTGCAGATGGAACTAAGGTTAGTAATCAGCTGAACTTAAAAAAAGGAGATTATCTTTGTAGAACCAGTGTGATCACATGAACCCTTACAAAATAGAAGAGGAAGGCAGAAAAGTCAGTCAGAAATATGAAGCAGTGTGAGAAGAATTCAACACACCACAATTCTGAGACACAAGGGGCCGTGTGGAAGGACTGAAGGGATGTTATTAGAAGTTCCCAGATGATAGCCAGCAAGAAATAGGGACCTTGGTCCTACAACCACAGAAAACAGAATTCAGTAAATAGCAAAAAAAGCCTAGCAACAATTCTCTCCAGCCCTGCCTAACACCTTGATTTCAGCCTTGTGAGTCCAGAGGCAAAGAACCCAGTGGAACCCCATGAACTTCTGCCCTATACACCTGTGAGATGGTAATAAATGGATATTGTTTTAACTGCCATATTTGTGGTACTTTGTTATGGCAGCAATAACAAACTAATACACTCCATTTATTCTGACATTAAGTTCTATTCTATATCCTTTATTTCTAGAATCTACCCCTTCCTCTCTTTGCTTATTGCCACTACATCACTGAATTCTTATAAGTCCTTCACTGCATTAGCAAAATATTCCTAATAGGTTTCCCCGTTTTATCATCCCTTATCCTCAGTCTACTTACCTTAGTGCTGTAGGATATTTGGTTTTGGAAACATAAGTCTATGGCTTTTATGTCCAGATGGTTGATCTGTGGCACAAAATGAATTCTCCAAGACTCAACTAAGATAATACTATATAACACTTTAAAGTCATAAGCTCATAATTTATAAAAACAAGTGGGAGGAAAGTCTGTAAGTGGATAAAAAATTTCTACACATTTCTGGAAAGAAGAAAGCAAACAGATGACTGGCAACCCATGAAGCAGGACAGCATCCACTGCTTGGATCCTTGCAGAGGGTTCCAGAGCCAGAGGGAGAGACCATGAGCTCTGGAGAGAAACCTGGGATTTCCAAGGGCAAAGTATGACTGGGAAGAGGGGGTGGAGGGATGAGCAAGGGGTTGATAGCATAATGTTTAATGGAAATTCATAAACATAACAGTGGAATTCCCCCTTTTTCCACCTCTGTGCACAGAACAAATGTTCTACTTAAAGGAAGTGAGCAAACCATATGTGGAGGGTAGGGCAGCTGAAACATATCTGGAGCACACAGAGGAGTAGCATTGCCATTACAGGCTCTAAGCATGGCCGATGGCAAACTCAGTAACAATTCTCCAGCTAAGAGAGAAAGCGGGATTTCCCCTTCCTCTTCTTCTTCTTCTTCTTCTTCTTCTTCTTCTTCTTCTTCTTCTTCTTCTTCTTTCACCTTCTTCTTCTTCTCCTTTTTAGAATTTATTTATTCATTTGAGAGAGAGAGCTCAAGCAGGGGGAATGGCAGGCAGAGTGAGTCAGAGAAGCAGGATCCCTGATAAACAGGGAGCCCAATATGGGTCTTGATCCCAGGACACCAGGATCATGACCTCAGCTGAAAGCAGGTGCTTAACCAACTGAGCCACCTGGATGTCCCTCATTTCCTTCTTCTTTATGAATAATCTGATAAGGATCATGAGACATTTGATGACATTCTAGAATATAAAAGAAAAATTTCAGAGGAAACAATTTAATAAATACAAGGTTTTGTTTTTAAGTTCTAAATGGTATAATCAGAAATATTTAAGAAGATACTACAACCATGAAACAAACACACAAAACATATGATGTTATGAGTAGAAAAAGGAATCACAGAGGATGAGAGAGAAACTTTACAAACTAAAAATATGATTACAAAAATAAAAAATATGATGAATGAGCTTGAGAAGAAAAATCAATAGTCAAGAAGTTTAACGACACAAATCAGAAAATGTAAGTAAAAATTGTTGTAAATGTATAAAATATTAGTCTAGGAATTTTATAATCATTCTATTAGAATTTCCAGAAAGTAATTAAATGACAATTAGAAAAGGATTGCCCGGGTCACCTGGGAGGCTCAGTTAGTTAAGCAACTGCCTTTGGCTCAGGTCATAATCCCGGAGACCCGGGATGGAGTCCCACATCGGACTCCCTGCTCAGTGGGAAACCTGCTTCTCCCTCTCTCACTCCCCCTGCTTGTGTTCCCTCTCTAGCTGTATTTCTCTCTGTCGAATAAATAAAGTCTTTTTTAAAAAAAGTAAAGAAAAGGATTTTCCAAGGCCAGAGGACATAAGACTTTACATTGGAAGTGTCCAGCACAACTAATGAGAAAGAATCAGAACTAGACATATTATTATAAATTTTCAAATGCAGACTTAAAAAATTTGAAAACCCTCCAAAAAGAAAAATATGTCTCTTAATGAGAATCAGGCTGGAATCAGAGTTACCATCTTCAACAATGGATATTAGGAGAAAGAAACCAAAATTGAGTGTTCCATGGGAAGATAAATTTCAACCTAGAATTCTATACCCAGATGAATTTTAATTCAAATTGAGGGTAAAAATAACTATAATTTCAGATGGAAAGAAATTCATAATTTACCTCCTAACTCTTTCTTCTGAAATTATTTAAATTTGTTCTACCTAAGTGAAGGTAAAAATAGACACATAAAAAAGGAAAATATGGTATTTAGAAAATAATGTGTACAAATTAGGAGATCAATAAAGACAAGTTGTAGAATGACCTCATGTGTCTAGGCCTAAAGAGAATTTAGTCCCAACAGGAGATGAAGGAAGGAGGTTTCTAGGCAGAAAGAGAGAGGGAATGTTGAAGATTTTCATATTCTCATAAAAACTTCTTTTGTATTCTTATAAAAACTGGAAGTCCTTAAACATGAATTTAAAAGTCCTTAAAAGTATGCCAAGGGGCGCCTGGGTGGCTTAGTTGGTTAAGAGACTGCCTTCAGCTCAGGTCATGATCCCAGAGACCTGGGATCAAGTCCCACATCGGGGTCCCTGCTCCACAGAAAGCCTGCTTCCCTCTCTCTCACTCCCCCTGCTTGTGTTCCCCCTCTGGCTGTGTTTCTCTTTGTCAAATAAATAAAATCCTTAAAAAAAAAAAAGTATGCCAAAAATGCATGAAAAAGGAAGGCATTAAGACACCAAAGAAAATGCTGTTCAATAAAAATAATATATCTAAATAAAGTTTATAGATGGCTAATAATAGTGTACCAGTGTTAATTTCTTAGTTTTGATCATTGTGCAATGGGTGTGTAAGATGTTAACAATAGGAAAATCTGAGTAAAGGATGTACAGGAATTCTCCATACTATTTTTGTAAATTTTATCTAAGTCTAAAATCAATTAAAAACAAAAATAAATTTAAGCAAAAGGAGATATGATAGTAATATGCTACTTGAATGCATAATAGATAATAATTATGTGGTCAAGATATAAATAGAAAATAATAGAAAAGCAATTAGTAATTAATGCGTGGTATGACTTTGGCTCTGTCTGTATCAAAAACAGTATTACCTAAGTAAAACATTGCCAAGATAGATGGTCAAAATGCTAAATAACAAAAACCTCTAGCTGTGGCTCCTACAAGGATGCATATCAGAAAATTGCCTACTCCTTGGGAATGGAATTAGGCAAGGTGTTAACTGAAAAATTCAGCAACTAAGAGACAGGGAACAGTGTGCATGGACAAGATGTTTATGTCGCTCAGTGCTTCAGGCAAAATCAATGGTAATCTATTGGAAATTCTAATCATGATTAATATCTGCACAATTGCTTTAGCCAACTCTATTTGTCCCCTACTTCCCCTAGACCTGGCAGAACAAGAAAACTAAGAGCCAAGCCCCAATATTGACCAACTTGTTACAAATATGATATGCACAGCAGACACTGATCATACCATCTTCATGATATACATGTTTCTAAGATTCAAAGCTTACTGTTGTCTCAATGAGTAACTTCTATGTGCAGCCAGCTGTCCTAAAGTGAATAAAAAATATTTCTGAGTGGAATAACTTTTTTCTCATCTGATGCTCATGAAGTTAAATGAGTGATTTCCAGTGAAAACCACTTCAATGTGTCTTTTGCCATGACTGACAAAAATGAGAAGTAGGCCAGTGATATGGAGTCCATGGACATAGTGGGAAACACAGAGGATCAACTGACCACCATTGTAAATATTATGGCTGCCAATGGGGATGCTTTTTGCCATAAAGTGATTGCTACCCTTCTCTATGATAGAGATGCTTGAGTTTTAGGCCCTCCTGGTTCACAGAATCTTTTCTGATGTAACCATTTCTTGTATCAACATCTTGCATCTTGTGCTTTGATATACTTCTAGTCACCACTACCATATCTCTCTAGGACCTATCTACAAAGATTAAAAGAGAGCTACAAGGATCAAAGTATCTCCAAAAAACTTAACTACATTCCAGAACAAAGTCCCAGCAAGTTGAAAAAGAATATGTATACAGATAGATGATACATATTGTTATTTTTTAGCTTTTTGTGTGAGACAGATCATACTATGTATATATATAGTTAATGTTATCTCTGAATACATAGAAATATAATGTATATTATATATTATATATAATACATAAACTCATATATAGAATATATGTAATATATAAATACATTAATTTTTGTGTGAGATAGAAGATAAAAATCACAAAAAATATAAAAATTACATTAACAACTATCTATCAATTAAAAAATTATCAGGCATGCAAAGAAGAAAAAAACACTATAGAATAAGCAGAAAAATCAATCAACCAAAACTGCCCCCTCCAAGGTGCATATATGTATGTGTATATATATGTGTATATATATGCATGTATGTGTATGCATACGTGTATATATACACATACACACACATACACATACACAATGAGTAGACAAAAATTTTTTTTTAAATACTAAAACTGTATTCCATATATTCAACAAGGTAAAAGAAAGGCTGAACATGTTATGTAGAGGCACAGATGATATAAAAAAGACTCAGATCAGGTCTCTAGAAATAAAATTTTAAGGCCTAAAATAAAAAAAATACACTGTTGAATAGTTTCCTTCAAATCATCAACAAATAAAAAATCAGGTGAAATACCATAATCAGAAATAATCACATGAGCATGGTGGAACATCCTGCTAGTAAACACAATATACATGTACATGTGTGCATACATGCGAGTAATTCCATATAAAGTGGTTTAAACAATGCGTTTAAATGGCATCAGATTTAGCTTTGTAGCAATTTGTGAACAGATGACAGAAGTGCAAATGTAAGAGGTCAAGAAGATAGGGAAACTATGGCAGCTAATTCCTTCTTAAGGAAATCAAAATATGCTACTTCTGTTCAATACACATACACATACAAAATAAATATGGTATTTAAAATTATAGCAGAAAGCTATATACAAATAGATGTCATATTGCCATTGGTAAAATGTAAGAAAAGAAAGTAGGGATGATATAGGTAATCATCATTTATTATATATAATATAATATCTATGGTAGATCAATCAAGAAATCAATTAACATATTATTTGGAAACATATAGCAAACACCAGAAAAATGAATAACAGAAAAATGTGTAACATATTCCCTCTAGGGAGTGGATGTGGTTGGTGTAAATTGAGTAACCTAAATAAAAGGTATGGCAACGCTGCCTGGAATCAACTGTGATGGTACATAAAAAGTAAGAGGTATATTTAAATGTTTCAACTCTTAGAATAAGTCTGGACAGGGACACCTGGGTGGCTCAGTTGGTTAAGTGTCTGCCTTTAGCCCAGTTAATGATCCCAGGATCCTGGAGTGAAGTCCCACATTGGGTTCCTTGCTCAGAGGGGAGTCTGCTTCTCCCTCTACTGTTGCCCCTGCTTGTGCTCTCTCTCTCTGACAAACAAACAAATAAATAAATCTTAAAAAAAAAAAGAAGAAGAAGTTTGGACAATGCACTGAAGATTTAATTATGGTTTTTATTTTAGCTATTTTAATGTTTTCATGTATCAATTTAAAATAATAATGTCCCTCCTTTTCCATATTTGCACTTAGAATTTCATTCTCTTGACTAACTGCTTTGGACAGTGGTAATAATAACATGTTTCTCAATTGAAAAAACTTCTACTCTTTTACTCATGCACAACCATTTAAAGCTTGTCTGTGTGTGTGTGTGTGTGTGTGTGTGTGTAGTGTTAATGAAGATACTACCTATTTTAGTAAAATAGGTTTTGTCAGGAATAAAGTAGAATGTTATCATTTATTTGTTTCAAAAATAATGCAATTGCTGGAAAAAAAGTGTTAAAATGTTATAAGTAATCAGCTGGGAAATTGTTGACGATTATCTTTATTCTTCCACATTGCATTGTCTTTTCAATCTTTCTGAAGCAGCCAATCAGAAAGTCCTACTTCTGAGACTAGGGACTTGTTAAGTAATGAAGATTAACATCCAAGAAGGCTTATAATTAAGCTTCAGTTCTTCAAGCAGAATATTGGCATATTGGACAAGTGACCTAGGAGTGCAAATCTGTAAATGGTTACAAGTAAGCTTAAAATTAATTTCCCACTAAGATGAATGAAAGTTTTTAAACACAACACCTGGGTTAATGCTATTGTTTTGCAGTGTGGCAGACTCAAACAAGAGACTTGGTAGCAGCACCATCAGAGGCGGTAGCTTATCAATACAATCAAGAAAGATTTATTAACTTCTAAAAAACATTAGGTTTGCTTTGTTAACCTTGTGAATAATACTGCAGAATCATTTCTTATAAACAACATTTCTACTGTTATCTGCTTCTCTAAAGAAGAAGAATATTAACATTGTAATTTCTATGAATTTAAAATTTTGAGCTCCCGTAAAGGAATGGCAAAAAGGGAAATACATCAATTACATGTAACAGAGAAGAAGGTTACATTTTTATAAACATCATATTTTTTTTTTGGCAGTAAATTCTAAGAGAAGTTTCTTACATGAGACCTTTTAAGATGGCATTGACAATGATTTATAATAAACGTGGAAAAAATTTTTATCTGGTTCTTTCTTACTAAGAACCTCATAAAAGTCAAAGAAAACATTAAACTACATATAAAGGAAAGTGATTTTATAGATTAAATTAATGTACAACTTTAGCTAATATACAAATTGAGTTTTCCAGTAAGCTAACTTTATGCAGGAATGGGATTTAGAGTAACTGGTGTTCAACAGCAAATAAATATGTTTAATATGTCATTTTGTACTGTATCTATTGATTCTGGCTTTAAGGAATCCCAGAAATATATCATATTTTTAAAGTTGTATAATTATCTTCTTCCACAACTGTTTTATGCATTTTATGTTTTTATGTACCTAAGGTATCATAAAAGTAGAAGACATAGTAATTATGGTATTCAGTTAATATAATATATACCTACCAAGATGGTGTGTGGGCACATACATTCACTCACAGGGATGGACAGAGGCAGATAGAGGTGGGGTCAAAGGAGCAATGTCCCATACCTAGAAGTAATTGACTCTGAGATATTTACTATTTCATGATGTTAAATTCATCCTTTAGATAAACCTACATAAGTTTTTACATTTTAACCCAAGGCCTGTTATTATAGGCTACATCTTATCAGGCATTATGGGATCAATGTCCCCTCATTACTGGGGTTATCCTGATGGACTGAGAAGTTCTACATTTATAATAATTTTTTATTTATTATTATATTTTTGTATTTATATTACAGTGATTATTAAAATAAATGCGTAAGAAGTGTTATGTTTTTCCTTTTTCATCTTACCTATATCAATATACCAGCCAACCAGAAGCCAAAATTGTGTTAATGCCAGCTCAAGTCAAAATTATAGAAGCCAAGAGAACCAATTAAATATTTGCACAATTCTTGCTTTCTCACCTTGAAGGTCACTCCTCTTTCTCCATCATAATGGCCACTGTTCTTCCCAACCTTCCCTAATCTGGGGTAAAGTAAGGAGAGGGCATGCTCCATGGTTCTCAAGGCCAACCAGGTTCAGAGTTCTATCCACTGTCCCCAGGTTTCCATCGTTTCATTCCTGATTGGCTTGAACACCAGACTGTTTCTAATAGGATTTCTCCAAAAGTTTTTATCTTTACTGATTCAGTAATCAGCCTTTCCCCTAATAGGTCTTAAACTGAACCTTACACTCTAAGTCATCCACTTCCATATCTTCCTGGTGTGTGCCATCTTTGTGCAATAGCTAAATTATCTCTCATAAAATTCCTGGCATTTCTTCCCTGATCAAGGATTTAGATTAAATGAGTTTTAGGAATTTACAGACAGACAAGAATCTCTGGGTTTACATGGAGAAACTGAAAGAACAGATGAGTTAGCTGGGCATGAGGTAGAAAAAAAACTTAAAAGTAAGATATTAAGGGAGGCCAAACTGATGAGGACTCATGTTATAATTATCACAAATATTGGGTAGAAATCTATTCACAAAGGTATAGAAACTTAACAAAGGGGCATAGGACGTATGTCTCCCAGAAAAGGGAAAACTAAGCGGGCTCACACCTGAGACACTAAGTATAAATACTAGGCAGTAGTAGTATGAAAGATGCAGTAAACATAGGGGTTGGCAGTGAAACTTTATCAGAATTAGAATGAGTGTCATTATCTATGTTTTTATTTAAGAAAAATCATTAAATAAATGAGTTTTTAAATTCTTTATATTTTCTCTCCAATGCTATAAGTGATATATACACCTATGGAATGGTCGTTAATGTTGGAATTATCAGCAGTATTAATCATCTTTGTTTGACTGCCAGTATGTAAGGTATCATAAAATTAGGAACTTAAAAGGTTTAGGACCCTTGTTCTAGGTGTCTCTAAATCTTTGACAACGGAATATAAATTGTGAAACATAAACTCCATTCTCTCTGTCTTCTGATTTAATTAAAAGAAGATTGAAGACCTAACGCATAGAAGTGGCATTAGATAGAAACAGCTTCCCACAAAATATCACAAGTATTAGAACATATTAAAAAGAGTATTTGAAGCTATAGAGGGAGGTAAGATAGGTAAGTGAAGAGACTTTCAGGTGGAGAAAAAGAGTGGGAGGAAGTTCTTCATGAAATCTAATTTATCATCTTTCCCAGCTCTGTTATCTTTTTGAGTTTTAGGGTCCTGACTCTAAAATGGACATAATCATGATTTACTTGAAATCAATGGTCTCCAACTCGTTGATAATGTCAAGTCCTCTAGAACAAGGATTCCATGACACGAGAAAATAAAGTTAATAGATCTCCACTGGTAATTAAAATAATACTTAGTGTTCATCTGAAGACTTGAAGAGATAAATAAATTTGAAATTTTGAAATGGAAAAACCTATGTTAAATTGATAATGCTAATCTCTGATAATAAGAGAAGCAAGGGAAATTGGACACCAAATGTATTAAAATTACCATAATTGAATAGCCTCCTTGTTACTATATAGCCATTAAAAATCATGCAGAACATGTAACTTTTTTATTGGCTTGGAATTTAGCCATTGCTCCTATTTTTAAATTTTAATGACTGTGTTTTAACTCTTCCTGTAAGGCACAAAGAACTCCCATTTTCTTTTTTGTAACAACAGTCATGTTCTATGTAAAAATATGAGAGGCCTATTTGGCAAACCTGTGGTTGAGGAAAAGTTGCCTTCAGATGATCTAATCATATCTTGACTTTGGTATTCTAGATGACATTAAAGAGGGTGTAGCTCTTGAGGAAATCTTGGATTAAAGATTGTTCTTAAAGCATGTAATCGTTCACTCTTTGTATTATAAACGATGTATTATAGAATACAAATTAAAAATATATTCTAAATAGATATGGAAAAATTACAAAGTTTGAGAATCAGAAAAGTGAGAATGTAGTCATGGGCAATATGCATTATTTCACATGCATAAACCATTCCTAAGCAATGGTTTATTTAGATAGAAACACAGAAGTGAAAAATCATAAAGAAATAAGGCATTAATTACAAACAAGTATTAAATCCCTGCAATATGCTAGACATTTTGCCAAGTGCTAAGATACAGGGATTAATATGATTTGGCCCTGCCTTTTTGGAACACACATTCCCAGCTGGGGAGACAGGCAAACAAGAATGATGGTGGGCTAAATGCACATTAGGCCAAAATGGAAATACACAAATTGTAAAACTGCAACTGTCTCCTGTGGTCCCTTTAAACATGACTACATCTAGATCTTTCTTAAACAATGGCAACTTTTCCATTTCTAAGGGATTCCTGAACAGGGTAACTGGGGTGGGGTTGGTCTATGATTTCCTTTGAAATAGATTCCCATATTAAATGTACTCCACTGACAGGTTAGTTTTCTTTGTATTCCCTGGGGATCATTTTCTTTTCCAACAGGGGAGTTGATTCAGTGATCTAATTAATAGCACATTTTCATGTTGGAAACGATAAGTACAATAGTTGCCAACTAAGAGATGTAATTTGGCAGCAATGCTCAAGAGAGCATGATCTTCAAATTATGGTACTTCTTTGAATTAGTTCGAAGACAATGGTAATAAATGAAGGTCTAAGTATAAGGCCTAACTGCCACCTTCAAGAATGCAGAATTAAATGTATAATCTAGGTTGCTATTTTGTCCCACATCTATCAGAATTGGGTTAATTGAACAAATTATTTTTAAGGTTTTTCTATTATACATAGGATCCCAAATTAGAGTAATAGTGCAAAACCTTAATAATTTGTTTATAGTAAAATCATCCTTGCAAAGATTTTATTTTAAATTTTTGGAAAACAAATATTTGGGATTATACATTCTCAGATTCTGCTAAAATTTTGCACTCATTATCAGATTCTTTTCCTTTGCTGATAATCTCTCTCTTTTTTCAAGTTTCTAACCTGAAATAAGATCACAATTATTATCTATGCATATCACACAGTATTAGGCATAATTTTCTCCCTTTCTCAATCTCTTCCCACTACCTCACTGCAAAACATAAAAAGCTCATTGGTTGATGTAGCATCCATTTTACCCAAAGTTATTAAAATATTATTGACACCCAAAGTCAATGACTTTGCCTTGAAGTGACATTCCAGGTTGGTGGCTTTTATTTAAACATATCTTATAGTTTCAATAAAATAAAACATACTAAATTAAAATTGTATTTTCTCTTAATAACAGGTATATGGTATTAACAGGTACAAACTTCTAAATACATAATAAGTAGGTTACAGGAATGAAAATGGCAGCATAGGAAATATAGTCAATAATATTTTAATAACTTTATATGGTGACACATGGTTACTACACTTAGTGGTGAGCATTTCATAATGTATGAAATTGACAAATCACTCTGTTGTACACCTGAAACTAATCTAATATTGTATGTCAACTATACTTCAATTAAAAGTAAAAGTTTTTAAATCTATAGAATTGAGTAAAATATAAAATGTATTGTTGTTTTGAAAAGACCATATTGAATAAAATTCTGTTTCTAATAATACAAAAAAATAAGTATGGTGTTGTATTCTTATTCTGCAAAATATCAATTTGTTTTTGATACGCTGTTAATTAGACTATTTCTTTCCTCAGCCAACACAGACATTGTGTCTGTTCCATCTTAAAAAATCACATTTCATATGACTGCAATTTTTTGAGTGTTGTCAATTGTTATTTAAAATTATTATTGACACATTGGAAGGTCTTATCCTAAATATAAGCTTGTTGAAGTCAAGAATGATGTGTTAGAACTACCAGTACTGATCCTAGATGTTTACACAGTCAGTGCAAAAACAAATATTTAATTATGATGATGACTAAAAATAGATTATTATGAATAAGATCTCTTCTTTTAAGAATCATGTAAGCTCAGCAAAACAGGTCCAGATGTGTTTATTATGAACAAAATTGGGTCATTAATCTAAAGATCTCTTACCAATAATATTAATTAAGTTCCTAAATGTCTTGCTAAAGTATAATTACCCACACTTTATGGAGAAAGGAAAGAGGCAGATGGCAGTAAAGTGCTGGGCCCGACTCAGATATTTTCACTGCACTGTAATAAAATGGAAACCAAGCCCCCAGTCTGGGAGACAATGTCAACATCATCTAAGTGTTGGCTATACGAATAAGACTGATAAAAATGACATTTTTTCCAAAATTATCTCTTTCCTTTCTAATAGTGTAGAACATGGGTTAAGAGCATGATTTGTTGAGTCAATCAGACTTAGATTCAAAGTCTTGTTCTACTACTTACTAGATGTAAGACTTGAGCAATCCACTAAATCCAAACTAAACTTCAGTTCCCTCATCTGTACAATGGGTAAAACAACAACTATGTCTCAAGAGGTCATTGTGAGGATTAAAAAAAAAAAAAATCACATGCAGAAAGCAACTGGAACGTGATACATGCTAAAGAAATAGCAATTAGGGTCCCCTAGGTGGCCCAGTTGGTTAAGGGTATCTTTCGGCTCAAGTCACGATCCCAGAGTCCTGGGATCCAGCCCCGTCCAGTCCCATGTTGGGCTCTCTCCTCAGTGGGGAGCCTGCTTCTCCCTCTCCCTCTGCCTGCAGCTACCCTTGCTTGTGCTTGCTCACTCTCTCTAATTTTCTCTCTCTGGCAAATAAATAAATAAATCTTAAAAAAAATAACAATAGTAGTGCAAGCACACTAAATCTCCTTTCTTTCTAAAGTGGTATTTCTATGCATCAAATGCACCTGCAGGGTGCGTTCAGAGAACAATTTAGAGAACCTAAGTCTCTGGATGCCCAGTTTCACCACTGACACTGAGTGAATTGCAATGCTTAACAAAAGGGGGAGAAAAGTTCTCAACTTCTATGGACTCCATTTTTCTTAACTATAAAGTGATGTACTAAAATGTAGACAATGCTTAAGGCCCCTTCTCTGAATACATTCATGTACTCAGAGCACTCATGAGTACTCTTTGCCACTCTCTTCTCAAAGGTCTATCTGTTTGATGTTATTTTTATGCTTAGTGTCATTAATATGATTATTAACCAATATGTATTGAGTGTTTACTCTGCAGCAGACACTGGGGTAGGTGTTTTATATAGATTCTCTCATTTAATCCTAATAATCACCTTATTTCATGGACCAGAAAGTAGAGGCTCAAGAATGTTAATTAACTTGCCCAAGCTCAAATATGAGAAGCACATGACATATTAATGTAAGTCTGTATGACTCCAAAGCCAGTGCATTTTCTTTCCCTAATAAATTATTTTTCTTATTCGAATGCTTTCTATTTTAACTTCTGGCCATAAAATTTGCCTCAGCTCAAGACTGAGGAACATTTCTAGGACCTCATAGTATGAACTCTAAAGATTTGTGTGTGTGTGCTTGTGTTCTGTTTTAATTTTATGTCATAAATCTATCTGAAACATAAAAATCTAGTTCAGACCAATGGTAATAGAGAATAGCCTTGGGGTCTAATCAATAAAGACCATACGCACCAAAAGAGAAGAATAAAAATATTTTAACAACTTGGTATAATAAAAGAACTCTAGAGTTCTTGGTATAATGAAAGAGCTCCAGCCCATCCTAGTTAAATAGACCCATGGTTATTTTTCTTACATAGAAACTGAGACATCATGTAAAAATACATTATACCCATTCTCTTCAAAATTATTTTTAAAAAAGTCTCTATCCCATACTTTTATTTCTTACAGATATCTAATTTAGGCTTCTTATTTAAGAATTAATCTACATCTGGGGCACATGGGTGGCTCAGTTGGTTAAACAGTGGACTTGCGGTTTTGGCTCAGGTCATGTTCTCGAGGTCGTGAGATTGAGCCCTGCATCAGGCTCTGCACTCTGCACAGAGTCTGCTTCAGAGTCTCTCTTCCTCATGCTCTCTCTCTCCCAAATAAATAAATAAATATATAAATGAAATCTTGAAACGAAATTTCTATTAAGTCTTTCTCAAGGTATAGTGAAAACAAATTCCAAGCAATACCTTAGATGATAAGTCCCAGGATCTTGTACAGTTGGATTTTTTGTTTTGTTTTGTTTTTTCCAATGCCCTTCTATAGTATAATTAACATTATGTTGGACTTTTTAATCACAGCAATGTACTGAATTTTATCTTTAACAGACTTTAATAACTCGGACTGTCATTATGAGCCCAGGATTCTATAAATCTAGTTTTGATTATTTTATTCTCAAAGTTTTATCTTACATTTGTCTATGTTGAACGAATTTTTTGCCAGCTTACGATTCACTTGTATATTCTTTAAAGAACTTTCTGGGGCACCTGGGTGGCACAGTTGGTTAAACATCTGACTGTTGGTTTCAGCTCAGGGAATGATCTCAGTATTGTGAGACTGAGCCCCATGGAGAGCTCCACACTCTGTGTGAAGTCTGCTTGGGAGACTCTCCCTCTCCTTCTGACCCTTGTGCTCATGCTTTCTCTGTTTGTCTCTGTCTCTCAAGTAAATAAATAAATCTTGAAAAAATAAAAAATAAGAACTTCTTGAAATATACACATATTACTTAATGGTTACAATCAACTAGATAAAAACATCCCAACGGATCATGTTAAATCACTAAGTGAGATTATTTCTAGGTCTTAAATATCAGCAAAATTTCTTTACTAATTCTCCAAACTTTTAAATTCTCAAACACAAGATGCTCAGGGAAACAGAGACAATAAGTGTGATGCAAGCCAAATTTGCAGTATGCCTGTTTTTTTTTTTCAGTTTATATACAAATAGAATTTGAAAATGAGCAGCTCTAGTAACTATCAAATAATTCCCAATCCCAAACTTGGTCCAAGAGCTGGAGAGCATAATGTTATTAAAGGTTTATGAATCAGCTTGGACTTTTCTCCAAGTTGACCCCTACTTACTCTCTGCCCTTTACTTCTGGGCAAAGATAAATTTGCTTTTCACATAACATTTTATTATTTGTAATAACAACAATATTGTCACAAAATATTAAATCACAGTAGCTAGGGTTATTTTCATGTTTGGCCCTACAGCTTATTAGCAGAGGCAAAAAAAAAAAAGCGCAACTTAAAGGAAGTAAATACTAATACTGAAAAATTAATTTGAAATAATCATACCTTTCATTTACAAAGCTCTTTATATTTTATAAAATACTTACAAAAATGTGATCACAGGGTAGTTCAGAACACAGACAACCTCGGTCTAAAAGCTGGCTCATGGCTTATGCTCTGTGGCTCTGGGCAAGTTATTAATTCCAGTTTCCTCATCTGTAAAGTGACTCAGTGGGAACTGTACAAACCTTAGAGGATTATCCAGAAGAATCGGTGAGTTAACATTTCTAAAATGCTTAGGACAGTGTCTGGCATATAGACAGTACTATGTAATTGTGGGAAAAAAGACTAAACTAAAGGATTAGTACTTGTCATCACACTTTGAGGTAGATGTTCTTGCTTTTCCAAAACTAAGAATTTGTAGCTTCAGGAGACAAAGGACTGGCCCAAGCTCAAATGACTATTAAGGATTATAACTATGATTCAAATCCAGTTATTCTAGTTCTGAGTCTAGCTTCTCTCACCTCCCAGACATTAAATTCTGTAAATTAAATCTTAACATTGTGCATATCTAATCACTGATTTCATTTATGCATTATGCAGCCAGTAATTGTGATACACAGTTTCTGTGTAATGAGGTACCTTTATCCAGCAACCCTCCATAAACATTTTAGCAAGTACAAGAATCACATATTTTCATTGCATTATAGACTTCACATCCGGGTTCTGAACCCACTTCATCAGCAACACTTAAAAACTGTTCTCGGACAAGATCTCCACTAATGAGAGCCTAGAAGACAGTTAAAAGTCAGTATTATTATAGCTGTATCTTTTATGGTCTGGAAAAAAATGAAGACTGGCTACTGAAGGTCATTCTACAATCATTCCAGAATAACCTCTACACATCAACAGTCAGACTCTTCTCTGCGGCAGCAGTCTTAACAAGCATGGCTGTCCTGGTCTCATTACGAGGCATTTATTTTGATTTCCTCTGTGCCAAGTGCTGTGTTAGGGTCTCAGGAAACGGAAAAGATGCAACTTGTTCTCAAGATGCTCACAGTCTAGTGATAGCGATATATGCGTATTTGTGGCATTACAGTGGAATATAATTTCTTGAATATTGGAGATATAATCCAGACACCAAATTGTTTTGCAATCATTAACCCTGATTGCGTAAGGGAAACTTCTGCTGTTTAATTTGTATATGCTTCTCTTTCTTTGCACTTTCTGAAAGAGAGAATGTATTACTTTTATAATTTAAACACCTTTAATTAAGTTGCAAAGAAAAACATTAAAACTAAATCTAATACAAAAAGGAAAAAGATATCTGTGCAGAGAAAATAAATGGGAACTGTGGGAAGATGTATGTATAAAGAATAGATAGAAGAGCGACAACACTGTCTCTCTCTGCACATTGAAAAGAGTAAGGAATATTCTGGAAAGCTTCACTGAGAACGTGATGCCCGTGTATGTTTGTAAGAATTTCAGTTGTTTATGAGGCGAGTGACAGGGGGAAGCTATTTCAGGTTTTCGGAGAAGCATGTGCAGAGTTGCAGAGGAATGAGGCCATGTGGGATGGGCATGAAATGATCATTGCTTTCTCTTTAGCAATATCATAAAATGTAGCATAGGGACAGGTGATGACAGCTGCAGAAGTAGGCAGCCCCCAAATCTTGTGGGCTCTATGCAATCTGCTAGTATTGTACTGTTATGTTCTGTAGGACTTTAAACAGAGAGCTCTCATGGCCAGATTTATTCTTTCTGCTGGTTGCTTTTAGATCAATTCCTAGATCAACTCAATCATTCAATAATATCAAACATCTATAAAGATGGTAGGCACTGTTCCGTGCACTAGGGATACACTGGAAAGCAAAAGAGACAAAAAAAAAAAAAAATCCAATAGCATGCTAAAGTCAGCTTGCACCAGTTTGTGAGAGCTTATTTTTGCATTTTGAGCCATTTTGCAAGCTGCTCACTAAAACTTGGTAGCTTGAAATGGGAATGTTAGGAACATGTATACCACAGATCCTGGCTTATGTTACAAATCAGGGTGCTCCCGGCTGCTGCCCCTAAGAATTGATTGTTAAATATGTATTGGCCCACCACTGCAGAAATCTCAACTTCCGGGCACTTAGGTGGCTCAGTGGTTTAAAGCCTCTGCCTTCGGCTTAGGTCATGATCTCAGGGTCCTGGGATCGAGGCCCACATGAGGCTCTCTGCTCAGCAGGCAGGAAGCCTGCCTGCTTCCTCCTCTCTCTCTGCCTGCCTCTCTGCCTACTTGTGATCTCTCTCTCTGTCAAATAAATAAATAAAAATTAAAAAAAAAGAAATCTCAACTTCCATGGGGTTTATATTTAATACAAATATGTAATTACATCTCTTATACTGTATATAACTGTTCGTATACTATATTCGATGTAGTTTATATTTTATATAAAAAGGTGCTATCGAGAAAAAATAGAACAGGGTACAGCTGATCAAAGGAAGACTTGTGGAGGGTGAAGGAGTAAACCGCTTTGTCTGTGCAGGGCTCTGAGATGGGAGCACGCCTGGAGTGACCAAGAGAGTGGGTGCGTGGTACAGCTGGGGCGGGCCCAGTGAGGCAAGGCCCAGTGAGGATTACTGAGAAATGCCAGCATGAGAACAGGAAACCCCCTTCTCGTACAGATTTTGCCTTTTAGGCTGCATGAAATGGTTTCTCTACAAGGACTGTCCTTTGTTACTTCTCCTGAGCATCCAAACTCTAGTCACATGGCTTTGTAATCAACAACTGAACTTTACAAAACTTTATTACACCCAATGATGAAATGCAATGTTGGTTTTATGTTCTGAACAAACCTGCCCCTACAAATGCTTGACCTTCCTGATATGCTCAGACAAAGCTGATTCTCATCATCTCCAAATGGTGCCAGTGAAAACCCAGCCAATAAAGAAAAGAGGTCAACAGTACTTACTAGGCACACACCTTTCCCTCTCCAATAGTCCCAGAGGGCTCTGCAGCTCCAGACTGGATAGAGCCACTATTCTACACATGATCGTCTGGCCCAAATCCAGTGAAACCTTCCCTGACTGAATGGAAGAGGGGGTCATTTATGTCTCCCCTTTCATTTTTCACAGATATGTTCTCCCTTTCATTTTTCACAAAGCCTATGTGATAGGTTTTCCTTTTACACCAATTCTCAGGAAATTGCAATGGTATAAGTCCTCATTTATGCACGTTGATCTTTTAAGAGGCAGATCCATAGAGATCAGAGGCTGTTTCACTGATTTTGAGAATGATATAAGATTGTCATGAGCAAGGAAAAATTTAATAAGTATTATGATGTTGATGATGCTGATGGTGATTGAGCAAGCATCACAAATAAATAGTGGTATTAATGTTAAGCCTGGTTAGCAGATGACTTTTTTCTCATTCTCACAAAAGAATGAGCTCAGATGGTATTAAAAATCACAGAGGAAATGAGTCAGAAGCAGGAGGTGTGGTGTAAGCAGCACATAGTCAATGCATAGAACCAAAGAGAAGAACGTGTTAGCACAAAGAATCACAGTCTGCATGACTTCTTGAAGTGTGGTGAGCAGCTGGTTCTTCCTCTAGCTTTGCACCCACCACAGCACAAGAGTGACAAGGGAAGCCTCAGCTTGGATAAAGAAGGGAATGAAAATGTACATTACTAATTTTGCAAGAGTATATTAAACAAAATGTTTCCAAATCCCTGAAAACTCAGCAGTGTCCTGTACAAGCCTTCATGATAAAATAATGGTACTTCTTTTTTTTTTTTTTTAAGATTTTTTTTTTTATTTGACAGAGAGAAACACAGCCAGAGAGGGAACACAAGCAGGGGGAGTGAGAGAGGGAGAAGCAGGCCTCCCGCCGAGCAGGGAGCCCGATGTGGGGCTCGATCCCGGGTCTCCGGGATCATGACCTGAGCCGAAGGCAGTCGCTTAACCAACTGAGCCACCCAGGTGCCCCAAAATAATGGTACTTCTTAAAGACCTCAAATATGCAGCTACTTTACATTTAGTAGTACAATAATGAAAATATTTTAAAGCATCATTCAGCCATGAAAATAATTTTGGTAACTACAAGGCACTCTTAGGGTATCTTCTTTTCATCTTATTCTGAGAATGTATGGGTAAGCTGAATAAACCTGAACCATTTCATTCTGGTCAATAGTGTATTATTTAACAAGCTAACTTTTCACTATTTATCATTTAGTTCATGGACTCAGTAGCGTGAATACAAGCTTAGTGATTAAGACGTAAGTGTAGAATTTCCAAGATACAAATAGCACATTGGCATTCTTTGTGAATTCCAAACCATTTAATAAATAGTTGAAACAGTTAACAAATGTGATTTGGGGACTTCTTGAGGTACAGATCATTGATAGCATGCAACATCAATAGAATGAATATATGCCACTTTCTCTTCACTCTGTTCCAATTCTTTGATAGGTGTAGCTGCAGTCAATACATTAAGACTCAGCACTTCTCCATCAAATTTGTCTTTGGTCCAAACATTGAAAAATAATACCTCTTACTTGCCTCTTATAGAAACATGTACAATAAAAGAGGGCATCCATTCCAGTTATGCCGTAGATGCCATACATTTTGCATTTTTTTAAGTGTGTTCCCAAGAACACACTAGTATTTAAAATCTAGTTATGTTCATTGCACTTCCCTGCGTTGATATGCTAGAATGGTATTTGTCTTCTAAATTTGTGTGCAAATAATAAAGCAAAGTAGAAAATTGAGCAGCTTATACAAATGCGTAAGAGACTTCCTTAAACTAACTTAGAGAATCCAAGCAGTGCTTGAACTGGTTAATTAATCTGGTGAAAAATCAGGAAACTGAGAAAACATCCCATGAGAGAAACTTTATTTTCCTATTTCCTACATATTCTCCAAAGAACTTAGAAACTGTCACATCTCACAGAAAACTCGAAGCAATTTTTATAAGACATTTATGAAAAAAATCAGCCACTTCTAACCTATGTTTCTGAAATAGAATTCTTTCTGTAACAATGTTTGTTTTTTCTTTCTGGAGTTTTCAGGTGGCGGAAGCTAAAATATCTCCAGAATAAACCCAGACTTCAAATAATTATAAAAGCTTATATCATTGTCTAGTTCTACTCTCTGTGCCTAAACAGTGATGGCTTTGTAATAGTTAAAATTCTATCCATTTAATATCACTAATTATTTTCCCTCTGCAGCTTTGATGGGTTAGTTATAGCCTGAAATAAAAGGCAGTGTGGTAAGGACAACTGCACAGCAAGGTTAAGTGCCTTCTTGTCTTCAGTACCAATAATTACCTTTAAACAAAAAAAGGCTGTTTTCAGATTTGACAGTTAATTTACTAATGAGTATGTGGACCCAATTTATAATAAAGTAATATTGACCAGAAATAATCCTACATTGGTACTCATCTGAATTATTTTATTGTTCATGTCCTCTATTAAATAAATTGGAAAGGATTAATTTTGCAAGATGGGATTGTCAGAGACTGCTGCATAAACTAGATGCATGTCAGCACTAAATTTAATTATTGATCACAATACAATAGTGCTGAGTGTTCCAATCCCCAAACAGCTTCCAGTAACTATCAGCAAATTCCAAATATAGAGACTGAAGTAAAAATTTGATTGCAGATGACTACACTTTTAATAAATAAATATCTCATCAACACTAAATAAAAATTTAATTTTACAGTACTATTTAGATCACTCATTGAAACGTGGAGCAAATGAACAATGAATGAAGGTGACTCCCCTCAAGATACAAGTTTTATTTCAATTGTTTAATGGTTTCAATATACATGGGATTATTTTGCTCCCTTCATTTTGACAAAGAAATAAAAGTTATAAGTAGAAGGCCATTTAGAGCATACCCTCACGATCCTGAAAAGCATAAAGTGGCATCTGGCTGGCTTGGGTTCTTATCTAGAATTCTGGACCATGGTCTTCTGCTATGCATTATGGACTGGTATGGTACAGAAATCAGTACTGGGATATAACTTGAACTGTGATAATTTAAAACTAATTGACATTTGAGAAATTCATTGTGTTAAACTGGCTATAAAATATGAAATAAATAAATAAGATTTTTTAAAGTTGTCTGTGTACATGAACTGGTTGCATTATTGAACCGAATTTACTAGTCACAGTGGACATTCACCTTAACTGATAAATCATTTCGACTTAATATAAAATATTCCTTAAGGTTAGCAATCAAACAGATTCACAGTTGCTTTTGCTAGGATTATTGGTTAAAGACCCAATAGGTACATATGGAAATATATATATAAGAACCAAACTAGACAGTGACTTCTGCTACCAAGAAAATAGAGATGATTTTGGGGCGCCTGGGTGACTCAGTTGGTTAAGTGACTGCCTTCAGCTCAGGTCATGATCCCGGAGACCTGGGATTGAGCCCCATATCGGGCTCCCTGCTCGGTGGGAGGCCTGCTTCTCCCTCTCTCACTCCCCCTGCTTGTGTTCCCTCTCTGGCTGTGTTTCTTTCTGTCAAATAAATAAAATCTTAAAAAAAAAAAAGATAATGATTTTATTTCCAGGGCTGATCTCTATGAAAACTCAAATATTCAGTGTATCCAAGATTTTATAGATAACCGTAAAAATTCTTTTTCAATGAGAAAAATAAAATAATGTATTAGCATTGCTATTCAGTTTGTATGACTTAGAATATTCATTCTATGGCTAGCATTCAAATAAAAACATAAAAATATTTAATAGTATATGAAATATATTGCGAGAATAGAAGTCATTTTATTTTAAATCAGAAAAAAAGCAGCAACATTGCCCTACAAAATAAATCTTAAAGGAGATAAAGATGCTTATAACTTATCAAGAATTTATAGAGTGGAATTCATGCAAATGTTGATTAGATCATTTGACTCATTCAACCTATTTTTAATTTGATATAAAACTTTGAAAATTAATATACTGTTTTAATTTTGATAAGCATTGGTAAGGGAGAAAGTCATCATTATTCTAATAAATTTTTAACATGTATCTTGACAATTTTTCAATTTCCTCTGACCTTTCGAACAATAGCTCAACACATAATTCTGTACTCTAAAATTCATCAGTTTGGTTTAAAGTAGAATTTATTCTTCTCTATCTCAAGTTTGAATCCAGTTATTCATTTTATGTATTACTGTAATAAATTAGTAAATTAAAAATAAAAAGCTTAGATCCATCTCAGAAGTTACTCATTTATCTCATATAAATGAGACAGCATAGTACATTAAAAAGAGTCTGGGCTTCAGGGGACAAGCAGATGGTGGTTCAAAACCCAATCAGCCACTGAAAGCAATGTCATCTAGGCAATTCACTTAACTCCTTTGAGTCTCAATTATTTACCTGAATTTTTAAAATGATTTTTAATTAAATAATAGTCTAATTTTGGAGATACGTCTTTAAAGCTTACAGGTTAGTTTTAAGAAGATTCAAGGTATGACAGAGCTCATTATTTCACTAGTCTTCACTCTCAGTAGAGTAAATGGCCTCTCATACATTATATGCCACAGCCTATACCATACATAGTATGTACAAGCTACTCTATCATTGAGAAGTTTGGTGGTACTGCAACACTTTAAAAGTCCTAAGTACATCAAATAATACTAAACTCATTAAGTATAATAAACACCTCTATTAGAACTTCACTCAAAAGTAAAATAGGAAATTGTTTTGGTTACAGTAGGACTATTTATAGTTCAAGTAACAGAAAATCCAAATTAAACTGACTTAAGCAAGAAAGGCTCTTTACTGACTAATGTAACCAAGAAGAACAGAAAGAAAAGTGGTCTTCAGACACAGTCCAATAAAGGCTCTAAGTTCATCTGCCTGCAAGTTTCCTGCCTTGGCTCATTTCTAAATACGAGCTTTATCTTCACGTTGCATCCTCTCAAGATTACAAGATATTTGCCTCCTTTACCATCTCTAAGATAATAGAGCAAGGGTCTACAAATTAGACCCACAGGAAAAAGCTGGATCAGTGCTTGCTTTTGTATGGTCCAGAAGCCAAAATTAGTTTTAACATTTTTAAGTAGCTGGAAAAAAAATCACAAGAAGAGTAATATTTTGTAGCACATGAACATTACATGAAATTTAAAATTCTCCAATGTCTATAAATAAAAATTTATCATAACAGAACCAACCTAATTCATATACTGATCATCCGTGGCTGCTTCTGCATTCTAATGGCAGGCAGAATTGAGTAGTTTGCACCAGGGATGGTATCACATGACCAACTACAGAGCAAACATTCTGAGTTCGATTTTGAGAGACAACCATAAAATAATTCCACAGCAAGGAAATGCCACACACTGACTGTCTAACCCATCAATGTAGATTGCAGCCTTAAAATAACCTTCTCAGGCAAAGGGGATGGGATTACCTTAACTGACTTTGATTTATCTTTACTATCCAACATAGGAAGGCACTATCCACTTGTGCAAGTATGATGGAGAACTGATAGTACTTTCAGTTTATTACATCTTAATTTTTATTTTAATTTAAAAACATACTAAATTCAGTATACTTTAAGTATATCTGGAGCAACATCAGTATGTAAATTTACATTTTCACTACAACCTTTTGGAGATCTAAACACAGATCAAGTATTTCAGATGATAGCAACCAAGTGAGGTGTGATAGTAGTCTAAAGGACATACCAGATTTTGAGGATATAGTACCAACAAAAAGAAGTAAAACATTTCATTAATACTTTTTTAAAAGATTTTTTTATTTCAGGAGCACCTGGGTGGCTCAGTCGATCAGCATCTGCCTTCCACTCAGGTCATGACCCCAGAGTCCCGGGATCGAGCCCTGCATCAGGGGCTCTCTGTTTGAAAGGAAGCCTACTTCTCCCTCTTTCACTCCCCCTACTAGTGTTCCCTCTCTAGCTGTGTTTCTCTCTGCCAAGTAAATGAATGGAATCTTAAAAAAAAAAAAAAAAGATTTATTTATTTTAGAGAGATACAGACAGAGAGAATGAAGGGAGGGGCAGAAGGAGAGAATCTTCAAGCAGACTCCCCACTGACATGGAGCTCCATCTCACAACCCATAAGATTACCACCTAAGCTAAAATCAAGAGTTGGTCACTGAACTGAGTATGCAAGTGCCCCTTCATTAATATATTTGTATTGGTTACATATTGAACTGATAATTGTTTAGATTTACTAAGCTAAACAAAACATAAAATTTATTTCATCTGTTTCTTTTTGCATTTTGAAATATGAATACCTAAACATTTTAAACTATGTAATGGCTTACATTATATTTCTATTGGACAGCTCTAGCTTCAATCAGTTTCTACCTCACTCAAGGGAAGATTTATGTGTTATTCATACATGGGGAGGGGCTTAGATGCTAGGTAAGCAATGAGCACATTCTATTATAAAAGTAACTGAAAGTAACTGTTATAATGAATCAAGGAAGCACTTAAAATGAATATTTTAATGTGCAAGTATTAGACCTTACCTAAGTTCTCAAAATTAGACAAAAGCACATTATCTAGTTAAAAACACAAGGCTAACTTACACAATTTAAAGACTATGATGACAAGAAATTGTTTTGTTTTGTAAATTAAATTAATAGATACGTGTATGAGGACAAGGGGAAGTGACTGTAACAGAGTCCCCAACATAGACTAGCTTTAAAAAAATAGAACTTGATTTCTTCTAACAAGGCTGTCAAAGAGGGAGTGAATGTTTCAGGATAATAAAGCAATTCTGCTCCTTTAGCTAGACAGGAACCCCACATCCTTCTCACAGTAGCCTTGAAATTGCATCACTCAGAGATCCTGAAGCAAGAAGCTTCGTTGACCAACAACTCCAGCTGTGACCCTCTGGATCAACCACCACTGAGGCCGTATTTACTGCCACAATGCTGTCAACCAACAAATGTGTACAACTGAACTACCAGCACAAGCCCTTTTCAGCTGAGCATGGGTCTAACAGGCAACGTTAGCAAGATGACTCCCTGTAACCTCAGCTAAAAATTTCTAATAATGTGCCTGCTATCTCTCAGATGAAGTCTTACTTTCCCTGCCCAATCCTTGTTCCTTCAGAATCCCTTTATCCTTCAGAAGGGTTTCCTCCAATAAATTTCCTGCACATCTAATCCACTCTCCGTGTATGCCTTCAGGAGGACCTATTTATTTCTATTCTTCTCCTGTCCCCTCCCCTAGGCTGTACCCTTGTCTGCAAGCTCAGACCTAGCTGACCACTCCCACACCAACCTGCAGGAAATGGGAAAAAGACCAAGGAAGTTCTCACACAACCATTTTACAGGGGAAAAACCCAAAAGTTGCCCAAATCCCTTCCATTCATTTCCCACACAACAACCTAGCCTCGTGGTCACACCTACATGCAAGGAAGGGAAGAAAATCTAGTCTCTAGTTAGGAGGAGGTGCCCTGCTAAAAATCTTGGGATTTACTATATAAAATGAAAAGAGAAACAATAAAGCCCAGGGGACAGCTAAAAGTGTCCACCATTTAGAGAAGTTTCTTTAAAAGATTTCGATTTTTGGAAGGTTGTTTACTATTCTCCTAGCAATCATAAATAAAGTACAAGTTACTCTTTTTTGTAGACACTATTGTTCAGGAAAGAGAAATTTTATTTTATGTGAGTCATTAGAAAGAATCTCTTGAAATTATTAATAAAAAGTTAAAAACATTTGTATTTGAATAAAATCAGTGGAAAATGTTAATCTTAAAATTATCCCTTTGACATCTCAATCTATAAATGATACTCACAATATCATCTCTAGTATCAATTTAAAATAAATACTTCCGCTTTTGAACAGACTGTATTTACATTGCTCTTCGAGGCCTAAAGGAGGTAACAACTCCCCATTCTCACTCCCCCTGGACACCCCTACACACCATGCCTGTTTCCTTTATTAACAAACATGTTATACCCATGCTCCTATAAACTGTCCTTTCATTAAAAAGCCAACTCAGAATTGTCAGTTGAATGTGTCATATGATTCCCCACAGGGATCCTAACTTGATAGAGTAACACAGGTAAATGTAAAGGACTCATAAGGAGGAAGTCACAAATTTAACTGAAGGATAGACATTTTCTTAGATGCGTTCTGTCTCTCTGCATGTCTCCTCGTTCCTAAGGCTGATCTCCAGAGACTGTTCCACCCTGGTTCCCTTCCCTTCAGGGTTCTCCCAATGGGAGGCAGGGCAAATATAAACAAACAGACAGGCAGGCAGGCAGACGTGGATGGTTGAGAGAGCCCTCAGGGTATTTCTTATCCCTATTCTCTCTTCTAGAGGTGGTCGAATGCCTCAGCTGAAAGTTGCCCCTTCTTTCAGGTAGCCCTCTTCTATGATGATGGATTTCAGAGAATTTTGGTAACTCTTGCCCCTCCTCACCCCTTCAAGCCTAGGAATGATAATGGTTTGGCACCATTACTAGTTTCAAGGTGCATCACCATCCCTACTTCTCTTCTCTCTATATTTTTGCAAATGGTCCCTTGGGCGCCTGGGTGGCTCAGTTGGTTAAGCCACTGCCTTCGGCTCAGTTCATGATCCTGGAGACCTGGGATCGAGTCCCACATCGGGCTCCCTGCTTGGCGGAAAACCTGCTTCTCCCTCTCTCAGTCCCTCTGCTTGTGTTCCCTCTCTGGCTGTGTTTCTATCTGTCAAATAAATAAAATCTTAAAAAAAACAAAACAAAACAAAACAAAAACAAATGGTCCCTTCAACACAACCTCCTCAAACCTCCTTTAGGTGTGCTCTCTCCTGAAAGATGTCTAATGGATACAGGCACAAAAAGAGGTTTTGACTACATAAAGACCACTGTTTTTTTTGTTTGTTTGTTTGTTTTGGGGGGGTTTTTTGTGTGTGTTTTTTTTCTTTTATATATTTTATTTATTTGACAGAGAGAAACACAGCCAGAGAGGGAACACAAGCAGGGGGAGTGAGAGAGGGAGAAGCAGGCTTCCCACCAAACAAGGAGCCCGATGTGGGGCTCGATCCGGGTCTCCAGGTTCATGACCTGAGCTGAAGGCAGTCGCTTAACCAACTGAGCCATCAAGGCGCCCCAAGACCACTGTTTTGAATGTAAAAACAATACTGCAAAATGTTACTTCCCCAAAATAATCTATAGATTTACAAATAATTCCAGCGAAAACCCCAATTTTTATTATTTTTAACTTCACAGAATGAATCTAGGATACACCCAAATATCCTCAAATGTTTAAGAAAATTTTTGCAAAGTGATATTAATAGTAGAGGACTTCTGTCAAGAAATATTAACACTATGAGGCAATGGTAATCCAAGGAAATATGATATTATATCAGATGGATAGTGGAAAAGAAAAGAGTCTCTGCAAGCAGACTATTACAGAAAACAATTTTTAATAAGAATACTATCACATATTAGGAAATGAAGAATTGATCACAAAGGATAGTTATTTAGTCATTGAGAAATAAAAAGAAATTTAGCTTTTCCTCTGAACACTTAAACCCAAATACATTTCAGAAAGCAAAATAGCTAAACAAAATCATTCAAAAGATAAAAGAATACAGTGCTGAGTGATAAAAGTCACCATAAATGAAAAACTAATAATTTTGATTACTTCTGGCCTCTAAAAAAATCCATAAACAATAAAAGGATTAAAAAACTAAACACAAGGGGCACCTGGGTGGCTCAGTCCTTAAGTATCTGCCCCCGGCTTAGGTTATGATCCCAGAGTCCCAGGATCAAGCCCCACATTGTGCTTCCTGCTCAGCAGGAAGCCTCCTTCTCCCTCTCACACTCCCTGCCTGTGTTCCCTCTCTAGCTGTGTTTCTCTCTGTCAAATAAATAAATAAAATCTTAAAAAAAAAAAAACTTAACACAGAAATAAGGAGAAAAATATAAGTACAACTTGGATAATAAAAAAAACGTGAGCAAAAAAAAATCTACAGAAAAAACTTTAAAAATACATAATCCTGAAAAAATAACCAACTTCACTAGTTCTCCAAAAGAGGGACATTAAAACTATCCAAATGATGGTCTGAATGGATGAAAATGTCATTCAGTGTCTGTCATAGTATAGTAAAGATTTTCAAATGCCTCTGGAGTTAAAATAAACTATCACCTTTATACTATTTTCCAATTATTATGAACAAGTTTTAAAATATTCATAACCTTTAACACAACATTCCAAACTGGTTAATCTCTCACAAAACTATTCAGTGATGCTTAGTTAGTTAGGTTTAGATTTATTAATGAGCATATCAATCACAGCTTTATTTACAATAGTAAAATGTGGGGGGAAAATACCAAACGACATAGAAATGGTTAATAATTTACTAATCATGCTTAAAAGAGAATAATACATAGCCAAAAATTAATAAAACCACCCAACAATATTTGGTGTCATGTAAAACACTTTAATATTATGTTAAAAAGATGAGATACTAACTTTATAATAATATGATCCTTATTTTATTATATCATATATAATATACATGTGTATATTAGATATGTGTATATAGTATATATATAACAATAATATATAATAATAAAATATACACATAACAATAAAATGTGTACATATATACATACACACACATACACATAGCATATATGTATGCATAGCATATCAACCAGAGTTTTCTACACACCCACAAGTATACTGACTAGATGCCAAAGCCTAATATCTAGGTCTTTAATAGATTTAATGTATTGGTTTTTTTAAGATTTATTTATTTATTTATTTGACAGAGAGAAACACAGCTAGAGAGGGAACACAAGCAGGGGGAGTGAGAGGGGGAGAAGCAGGCTCCCCACAGAGCAGGGAGTCTGATGTGGGGCTTGATCCTGGGACTCTGGGATCATGACCTGAGTCAAAGGCAGACGCTTAATGACTGAGCCACCCAGGTGCCCCGGTTTAATTTATTCTTAAGCAGTTTGTTTTATGAAGTGACAATTAATTTTAACTTCTCAGATTTTTTATCTGTCCAGCATGCTTTAAAAATACACCTGTATTGGGCACCTGTATGGTTTTGTCACTTAAGTGTCTAACTCTTGATTTTGACTCAGGTCATCATCTCAGAGTTGTGATTTCAAACCCCACATGGGGCTCTGCTCTGGGCATGGAGCCTACTTAAGATTCTTTCTCTCTCTCACCCCCTCCCTCTCTAAAAAGAAAAAATAAAAAGACTACACCTGTGTCTTTTTTGTGTGTATGTGTATACCCACACACATAAATGTATAAAATGGAGATATACCCAAATGTCCCAAGTGTGTTGTTCTTGGAACTATGGGTAATTATTTTGTTTTTCCTATTTTTCCTTATTTTAATTTTTCTACAATGATTTTGTATGCTTTTATAATATTAGAAAATTATTGCCAAAAACATATTCACAAATCCACTACACAAATATTTAAATATTACATGACATCATTTGGATACTCCTGGGTTTGAATAGTAGTTAAGCTAAATATTGTAATCCATACGTATCTCTTGCACAATAACTGGTTCAACGAGGTTAAATCAGAATGTATCACTAGACTTATATTTAATGACAAAGGAGAGAACTCTTCTTTGCTCTGGGCAGTATGTGCTGATATGAGGCGCAGAATTTCTAGTCATTTGATTTGCATAAGAAAAGTCAGCTTAATGACAAAAATGACATATGGGAGAAGGCAAACTTGGGAAAACCACACAGAACAGAAGCAAGAGTTCTCATCAAATTTTACTTGAAGATTATCTGCATAATATTGGAATTGCATTCAGCTGCTAGTAACAGAAACTTCAAGAATTGGAGATTTAATTTAAAATTTATGAATAAAATTTGGAGACAGGTCATCTAGGGCTGGAACAAAGACTCTGATACAATCAATAAGTACATGCAGAAGAGTGAAACTGGGTAACTTTCTGACACCATAAACAAAGATAAACTCAAAATGGATGAAAGACTAGGAAATTCAAATCAAAACCACATTGAGATACCACTGTATACCACTTAGAATGGCCAAAATTAACAGGACAGGAAACAACAAGTATTGGAGAGGATGTGGAGAAAGGGGAACCCTCTTATACAGTTGGTGGGAATGCAAGTTGGTGCAGCCATTTTTTAAAACAGTGTAGAGATTCCTTTACAAATTAAAAATAGAGCTACTGTATGACCTTGCAATTGCACTACTGGGTATTTGCCCCAAAGATATAGATGTAGTGAAAAGAAGGACCATATGTCCCCTAATGTTCATAGCAGCAATGGCCACAATTGCCAAACTGTGGAAAGAGCCAAGTTGCTTTCAACAGACAAATGGATAAAGAAGATATGGTCCATATATACAAGGGAATATTATGCCTCCATCAGAAGGTAGGAATACCCAATTTTTGTATCAGCATGGATGGGACTGGAGGAGATTGTGCTGAGTGAGATAAGTGAAGCAGAGACAGTCAAGTATCATATGGTTTCACTTACTTCTGGAGCATAAGGAGTAACATGAAGCACAGTAGGAGAAGTAAAGGAATTGTGAACTAGAGTAAATCATAGAAGGAGACAAAGAATGAGAGACTTTGGACTCTGAGAAACAGAGTTTTGGAAGGGAGGGGGGTGGAGGGGATGGGAGAGCCTGGTGGTGGGTATTAAGGGCACAGTATTGCATGGAGCGCTGGGTGTGGGGCATAAACAATGAATCTTGCAACATCGAAAAAATAAAATAAATTATTATTAAAAAAAAATAGCTCAGGCAATAACTGAAGCTTCTAATAAACCTTCCATCATTATGTTCTCAAGATGGCTGCCAGAGTTCCACCCATCTTCTCCCTTTTCCTGGCAGAAAGAAAAGGATAAAGAGTAAAAATGAAAGGTATAAGTTGCCTCTAGCTGAGTCCTAGAAGCCTCACCCAAACATTTGCACTTTTCCTTCTTTGACAATAACTATGTCATGACTTGACCTACCAAAAGAATAGGCATGACATGTATGTTTGTATTGTTTCTTTTTTTTTTATCTGCCATATATTACCTCCCTGAATAAAATCAAAGTGCTGTTAATAGGGAAAAATGGGAAAAGATATTTTGGTCAGGAAACAAAATGTTTCTGCCATCCTACCCAAACTTGGACGCTTCAGTGTGTGGAATTAAATCATTTTATTATTAAACAAAATCAAGCAAACAAACAAAAAAAGTCAACAGAATTTTGGTTCATTTGTTGCTTACTTGGGTGGAAGGTATTTGTTTGGGTGGAGGTATTTGTTTGTTTCCATGTATAAATGTTTTCTTTTCTCCAATACTATAATAGAAAGTTGAAAATATAAGAAAAGCCTATCATTCAATGAGATTTTTAATACCCCCTGATATGCCAGTATTTAATTAATGCTCAGTTCTTTAGTGTTTAATGTGTTCTCAACCCATTCAGTTTTCAATATAGTGCTTGACTTTGATTTACAGTACTAGACATTTCTATGTTTGTTTCACTTATTTTATAAAGCCTTACTTGCCTTGGAAAATCTTTGAGATTATGCCCTATTAAAAAAACAATACTCATAAACTGTAATAAAATTTTCCTATAAATTTGTTTATTTTATATTTGTATTATCCCTAAAAACAATTACATTCAAGTCTATAGCACACTTAATATGGGTATAAGCCAATCTCTGAAAACCTTAATAGTAAAGAGATTTCAATATGTTAACTCACTGCTATAAGAAGTATGATGTATTAGAATAGTATTACAATATTATGTATTGATTGCATTCACATTTTAGTTCTATTTATATAATTTTTGCCATTCATCAGCACAAAATGAATGAATGTTTCAACTTTCCTTTTAATTCTTTCTGCTTCAAGAATTTCTGCTCTCTCTATTATTCCTCATCTTTCCGAAACAGACCTATGATAAAACACATTTTAACCCATTCACTGTTTATATGCACTTACATTTATCTCTAATATATTTCAATAACACTTTATTAACTGTTGTGTAAACACATTATTAACAAAAAAGAAAGAAAAGTTAAATTGCTTTTATTTTGTCTCAATCATGCTAGGGAGCTACTTAAAATTCCAATCCACATCAAGCATAATTTCCTGAATATGTCTTTACTGAAATCTTCTAGAATTTTAAAAATGAAATCCATAAAGCAATTCCTGTCTTAACTGGCAATCAGACTTCAGATAACCACCATTAGCTTCAACAGAACCACAAGCCCAAAATAAGGTAATAAAGGGCTCCTGAGCATCAGTGAAAGTAGTTGTCACAAAGATCTTGTACTATAGGTTACGCATGGAATTATCCTCAGGACAGAACAAATTGATTTAGTGTGTGTGTTTGACCAAAGTAAATGGTAAAGGGTAAATAGTACAAATCCGAAAGAGTCTGCAGGTAGATTAGGAAAAAACATTTCTCAAGAAGGACCTAGCAAATAATTGGGAGACCCAGAGGTCATTATTCATCCATCCATTGATCCCAAATGTATGTATTGAGCATGGTTAAGTCTTGGGCACTATTACAGGTGCTAAAGACATAAGAGCAAACAAAACAAATGAACTCCTGCTCTCAAGAGGCTTGCACTCTACTTCAGATGAAAAATATACAAATAGATGCATATAAAATGAACATAATATAAATATCAGACTCCAATGGGGGTAGATAAACAAAAGTGTGTATGCTCTTTTACTAGAATGGTCAGGGAAGGACATTCTGGTAAGGTGACATTTGTGCTTAATTTAGTGAGAAAGTAAGCTATGGCTCTATGGGAAAGCAATCACTGACACAAAAGGAAGGGCAGTAAACACAGAAGTTGTCACTGATATGTCTGATGAATAACTAAGAGGCCCGTGCGCCTGCATCACAGTGGGAGATAGAAATGAGACTAAAGACCAGCCAAATGGCCAGATCACATAGCACACCTGATGAACAATGCCCGTGGTTCTGGATTTTTTTTTTTTTTTAACTCATCAAGAACATTGGAGAATGGGAAAAAAAGGCATGCATAACCTGATCTGGAGTTTTATTTTTTTCAAGTTCTCTGGCTTCTGGGAAGACATTGGCTTCCAGAAGGCAGTGAATAAAAGCTGACTAAGATTAGCCAAGAGGCCATTTCTGTGGTCTAATAAGTACAGCAGTTTGAACCAGGGAAGCAGAGGTGAGAGAGCTGGTCAGATTCTGGATATATTTCTAAGACAGAGCTCACAGGATTTGCCAAAGACTTGGCCATGCAGCATGAGAGAAAGAAAGTAAGTAAGTAATATTTTATCCCACATTTTTAGGTCAGAGCAACTAGAAGAATGGATTTGCTCTTTCCTGAGATGAGGAAGACAGAGGAGCCATCTTCTGAGGGAAAATCAGACCTCTTAAACTTGGAGGTACCTCTTGGTCATCTAAACAGAGATAATATATATGCAGTTGATGTTCAGGACCAGAAGCAAGGTTTAAGATGCAAAGTCATTGTTACCAGAATATAAATATTTAACTCTACAAGATTGAGGAAGTTCACACAGGGATTCAGTATAAACAGAGGAAAACTCCAATGTAAGAATACTTTTCAACCTTTCAAAATCTGGAACAGGATGTGGAACCAAAAAGCAGCCTTAGTTGTTTGTAGTTGATCAACTGGAAGAAAATCAAAACATGACGAGGTTCTGGAAGCCAAGTAAAGAAATATGTTTCAAAGAAAGAGGAATGGTCAACTCTACCACATGCTGTGGATAGATCAAGTAAAACTGAAACTAGGCCATTGGATCTAGCAACATCCAGGTCATTGTTGACCTCAAAATTAGGTCAACAATGACTAGACTCTAGGTCATGTAGTTTGTGGATTTTAGGGAAACCAAAGAAAATGGGAGAAGGAACAGCCAAAGCAGACAAGGGGAATGGCAATTTAGTTGAGCAGAAATAAATGTTGTTGTTGATTATGGTGTGTACCGTATGTATCTAAGAACTTACCATGGGAAATTATTAAGCTGTTTATACCAAAGAAAATATCTCATAGAAAAATTTAAAATGAACAAAGAGTACTATGGAGTTAGGATAAATAGGGCAAACTCCAAAGCAAGACATAATAGCAAACCAAACATACACCTACACCCACAGAGTTTCCCATTTCAGCCTAGGAAAGGAATGCATCATCGATGTTTACGAAGGAAGAGAAGATCATTCAGAAACATACAATGTTTACTACAAACTACAAACATTATTTGTGTGTGAGTTATGTCCTATTTTCTATTAATTAAATATCTCAGTTTAACTTTAAAAAAGTGTTTTCTCAGTTCAAATATTTCCAGGTGTGCTAAGAAAAGGGGAACGTGCCAACTGTCAGTATGCTATGAATCAGTTACCTGGAAGAATCCATGTAACAAATACACTGGTTTGGGTGTTTAAAATTAAGATTACTATTTTAATAAATGCAGTTTTCTGGTTTCCTCAGCAACTGAGAGTGACAGGTGACAGAAGAAAAGCAACCAGAAAAATACAGCAATTTGAATCCATTAGATATTAGACACAAACCATTCTGCCTAATTCAATGGTCCCTGAGGTCTGTGTTGTTTTGCTATAAAGTACAATGATTAATGCTTATTATAGTGGACCTGAGTCATCATGAAATGGTTAAATTAATTCAACCTTCCCTCTTATCTACAGCATGTAATACAATTTTGAAAAGATGTTAATCAAAAGTGGTTCAAATAAAGAGGTTTGAGAGATTAGCTTCAGTTATCTGAAACATTCACTTACCCAGAGTTTTCTGATGCTAGATTTAGAAGGCCTTAAATAACTGAAAATGATAAGAAAAATTTTGTTAAGTAACTGTATTAATAAATTATTAATCCATAGATTGACTGAAAAATTCATTGTTCTTGGCAATGGGAAGAGAGATAAGTAAGATCTGCCTTCTGCATTTCCAGAGCTCATATTCAAGCGGTAATAGTCAATGTCATCCAAACTTCTCAACAATTTTTCAGGACGAATGGGAAGTAGTGGCTTGTGTGCTCACAGTCAAGACATTGTTTGGGGAAGAAGACATACATGAGCTTCCTAATAATGAATTGCTGAAAATTACTGCACAGGAGACAAGCTTAAAATGTGCATAGATAACAGGTAGACAAAACTTCTGATACCAAGTTGTTTTCCATATTGTGTCTATTAAGTAAATCCATAATATAATGTTGAGTATTTTGATGACATTTGCTACATGGAAATGGTCTTTTCTTCTACAGTTATAAGAGAACTGAACTACAAAATATAATTAGATATGTCTTTTTTTTAAGATTTTATTTATCGATTTGACAGAGAGAAACACAGCTAGAGAGGGAACACAAGCAGGGGGAGTGAGAGAGGGAGAAGCAGGCTTCCCCTGGAGCAGGAAGCCTGATGTGGGGCTCGATCCCAGGAATCCAGGATGATGCCCTGAGCTGAAGGCAGATGCTTAACAACTGAGCCATCCAGATGCCCCTAATTAGATATTTCTTGGTAAATAATATATTGTTATATACTAGTTAGTTTCGAAATTTGTATACTTTGTTTTGGGTCTGAATTCAAGGCCTGTGACCACCACAAAAGTCTGCCAGACACTCCAAGTTGAATTTCTAACTGCCTACTCAGTGTTTCTACCAGATTGTCCTGTCACTTTAAACTTGAGGTAATTCTGTGTATCAGATCAATTTTTATACATACATAAGGGCATAATAATGATAACATAAATAGTCATAAGCACCACATAATCAAATTTCTCACCATATGCCAAAATAGAAAAACCCTTTGAATTCCTTTTTGCTTCAATGGTACCAAAAGTCTCTCAGTTACATAAACATAAAATCTACACTTATCATGAGCTTCCAAGTTTTAAAATCACCAATTGGGTCAATTCTCCCTCTTTTCTTCATTTACAGGACCCCAGCCTCCAGATTTCCCTATGTACTTGCAGTCCTGCTCCCTTTAAATTATTATCCACGCTATGGTCAGGGTGATCTAATATATAGCCATTATCCTAAAACACCCATCATCATCTCCCCATTGTCTACAGGGCTCCTTAGTCCTGTAAGGAGTAAAATTGTAAAATTGATGATTACCAGAGGGGGATGTAGATGGAGGGGATGGGAAAAATAGGTGATGGGGAATAAAGAGCTAGAGAGGGAACACAAGCAGGGGGAGTGAGAGAGGGAGAAGGGAGAAGAGCACTGTGTGATGTACAGAACTGTTAAATCTCTATAGTGTGCACCTAAAAGTAATACACCAGTTAGTCTGGTACCCAAAGTCTCAAAGACCTGGCTCTTTCTAGAATATCTGAGCTTATGCAATACCTCCATTTTACACTGTGTGCCCCAGTAGTACCAAATTATCCATGTTTCCATCTCACTTTGCTTTTTTACATGTTTCTTTCTGGCCCCTCTGTCTAGGAAGCCCTCCTCAACTTTCAAAACCACACTGGCTTTCATATAGTGTTTAGAGCTTGCCCCAGACATCATTTCCTCCAAGAACATTTCCTTAAAGTATCTATTCCCTGTATTCTCACACTTTGGCTGAGCACGTTTCTATACTCATGCCTACAATTTTGGACAGAAATTATTAGTATCTGCCTATTTCTACCACAAGGCTGCACAAAGCTTGAAATTTAAAAAAAAATGTGTCTTCTTAATGGAATCTTCCATTTGCAACAACATGGCTATATCTAGAATGTATAATGCTAAGTGAAATAAATCAGTCAGAGAAAGACAAACACCATCTGACCTCACTTCCATGTGGAATTTAAAAAACAAAACAAACTAAAGGGGGGGGGAGAGACAAATCAAAAAACAGGCTCTTCTCTACAGAACAAATTGATGGTTATCAGAAGGGGGTGTAGGTGGAGAGGATGGGAAAATAGGTGATGGGGAATAAAGAGTGCACTTCTGAAGAGCACTGTGTGATGTACAGAATTGTTAAATTTCTATAGTGTGCACCTAAAAGTAATATAACACTATATATTAACTATATGGGAGCTAAAATTTTAAAACAGAATATGTCTTACACAGCATTGTCTCCAGATAATTTGCACTGGGGAGTGCACCTAATAGGTACATAATAAATATTTGTGAAGTTATAGTAAATAAGTGCGCAAGTTTTTTACAGTCTGATCCCTGCTTTTCTTTTCCATTTAACTCACTCCATCAAACTCCTTCTCATTCCCAAATGTTCTACTCTTCAGTTCTTTAAAACTCTTGCATTTTTCTTCCTTCAGGTTTTGTTAATTCCTTTGGCTTAGCTCACTCTCCCTCCTCTCATGGATTCCATTTTCCTGCACAAGGTGTGCATAGTGCATATTTGGGATGCCTGGGTAGAAAGCCTCCCTGGACTTTCAAAAATGGCCAATGACTACCTTAGGTAGTCAGAGCCTTACTGGTTGTACTTCAAGGTTCTATCTTAAACACTGTTCTACTCTCTTTAAAAATTCACTTTCCAGACTGTGGAGTTTAAAAGAAAAAACACCTAAGTAGACCCTTGTTACATACTATAGATGTCTTCACACATCTGGTGTATAATGTATTTACCACACTTCTATGCAGATGAGTATACCCAAACAGAATCTGTCTTTATGAAAGACAAATAAGAAAAGGAGGAGAGGATGAAAATGAGGGAAAGGGAATTGAGAAGATAATGGCTGAAGAAAAAGTTCCTTTAAAAGTAACAGCAATTCAGGGGCACCTGGGTGGCTCAGTTGGTTAAGCAACTGCTTTCAGCTCAGGTCATGATCCCGGAGACCGGGGATCGAGCCCCACATCGGGCTTCCTGCTCGGCGGGAGGCCTGCTTCTCCCTCTCTCAGTCCCTCTGCTTGTGTTCCCTCTCTCGCTGTGTTTCTCTCTGTCAAATAAATAAAAAAAAGAAAAAAATA
The DNA here is from genome assembly GCA_004023965.1 of Spilogale gracilis. Lineage (NCBI taxonomy): Eukaryota > Metazoa > Chordata > Mammalia > Carnivora > Mephitidae > Spilogale > Spilogale gracilis. The sequence continues at coordinate 156,732 of PITA01001801.1, forward strand.
AAAAAAAAAAATAAAAGTAACAGCAATTCATTATGGGTTTGATCAAGGAATATCATCGTTTGGGGCAAGAACAGGGTAGAAGTAGGAGAATGTTTAGCCATTTAAAATGTCTCTTATGCTTTTGGACTTCTGTTGTCTAGCATTTTTCAAGTTCCACTAAAGTATGGCAATAGTACAATCTTTGTGGCCTAATCCTATTTTTAAATAAGTGGCAACCATATTGTAATTCCTGCCTTTCTCCCCATCATTTTGAAAAATGTTCATTCAAGAATAACCAAACATTTTAAAGTATAACATATTCTTTTAACAGAAAGCCCAGGAGGTGTGTAACCCTAAAGTCCTAGGGCTTGCAGTAACTAAGTTAAGGCTGTGGTTGGCAAGTTCCCTATTATTGCTACAATGCACCCCACACATGACATACTACCTGTGTTCCTGTGGCCTTTTGTGATTGCTTTACATAAGATATCTTTTTCCTTTCCAAAAGAAATTTCATTGCTATGCTCATTTGTCTATGGATCCCAAATGCAGTGATATCCTCTCAAATGACTGCTGATTTCAAGGGAACTAAGGTCTTTTCTGTGAGTGTCCATCAAGGTTCCAGTTCACAAGGAGCCATTAAAATGGGGTCCTTTGAGCTCATGAGTAACTGGAAATTCTTCATACTATGTTATTGTTTTAGCAGCTTCAGGAAGGATTTTTATTCTTTGTCTGCTCCTTATTTCTCAAAGAACAGAAATAGAACTGCCAAAATGCCACAAGAGAAGCTATTCTCATTGTCAGGTCAAACCATAGTCCCATTAATAATGCTAGTGGAAGTAAGAAATATTATACAATTATAGCGATGATTGTTCTTATTAGAATTTTAGTCTCTTGATTTGAAATAACCATTTTTCCTATTACAAGGGAGTTTCAACTTATTGTTGCTTTCTTATCATTAAGGAAACTTGGAAATTCTGTGCATTTGTCCTGTCTGGTATTAGTCTTAGATCATTGATTTCAAAGACACCTTTAAATATATCCCCAACTAGAAATTGTGTTTTGAGCAATTTATAGACTGAGTTTAAGGTTCTGGCTTATGTTTCCCTATTTGTTTACTGTTTGAATTCTGACTTAATAAGATTCCTCCACCTTTATGATACAGAGACCGAGTAGAAGAATAATACAAACCTCTTGCTCATCTCTCTCATATCCTAGAGAAGGGTTGACGAACTTCTTCTGTAAATGATCAAACAGTAAATATTTTAGCCTTTATGGGCTTTGCAGTCTCTACTGAAATTATGCAATTCAGTCACTGCAGTGGGAAGTGTGAGAGCAGCTATAGACAATTCTAAGTGAATAGTTGTGGCTATGTTCTAATAAAGCTTTATTTTAAAAAAATAGGATATGGTGGGGAGTCTGAGTGGCTCAGTTGGTTAAGTGCCTGACTCTTAGTTTTGAGCTCAGGTCATGATCTCATAGGTCATGAGATCCAGCCCCAAATCGGGCTCATGCTAAGTAGGGAGTTGGCTTTTACCCCCCACTCACATGCATATACTTGCTTGCTCTCTCTCCCTCTCAAATGAATAAATAAATCTTAAAAAAAAATAAATATGGGCTGGACTCCTGTCCTTAAGGAATCACTTTGTCAGTTGAACAGAGAACCTAGTTATTGTGAACTGGAAAATACTGGGAATAATTGATTGCTTGGGTAATCAGGACCCTATGAGAACTCTGTTACCTACATTAGAATTTGTCTTACTTCGGGTGACACAGTATATTTGTACCCAAGTATAGGCTAAGCTTAAAAAACAGAGGCCTCAAAATAGAGCTATTTAAATTATAAGGAAATGTCCATTTGTCTCAAGTTTTATGGATTTAATTGGGTCCCCCCAAAAGATACGTTGAACTCTTAACCCCCAGTATCTGTAAATGCCATCTGGAAATAGGGTCTTTGCAGATGCAATGAAGTCAAATGGGGTCATACTGGAGTAAGATAGGTTCTTAATCCAATATGACCAGTGTCTTTCTTAGAATAGAGAAGACAACATGAACAGACATACAGGTACACAGAAATAATACCAACTGAAAAGGAAGATAGATATTGGAGGGACATATATACAAGCCAAGGGATGCCTGGAGCTCCCAGAAGCTGAAAGAGGCAAAGATGGAGTCTCCCTTAGAAGCTTTGTAGGAATTAAGACCTAGTCAACACCTTAACCTTAAACTTCTTGCATCCAGAGCTATTAGACAATAAATTTTTGTTGTTTGAAACCACCTATTTTGTGGCACTTGGTTATAGCAACCCTAGAAAACAAACACCAGCAATAGTCTAGCTGTGAGGCTGGTAGACAACTAAAACCCAGAATCCCAGTCAGGAACCAGAAATTTCTTCCTCCAGACTGCTACCTGATGACCTGACTCCCCATCACTTTGAACCATGAGTTCCTTTTATAGTCAAAGGTCCATGAATGCCTTACTTGATTGGTATTTTATTGCATAAAATGAAATAAATGGGACTCCAAAGGAAACCAAATTATATTAAAATATTAATCTAATCAAAATATTAGAAAAATTCATGATACAGCAATATATGTGACTATTAATACATTAAATATAAGATTAAGTGGCTAGTATAATAACTATCAAAGGTTTTCAATAGGAATAAACATAAACAATATTTTGATGTGTCTTCAATTACAATGTGATACAAAAAAATTATTCTATAGATGAGAGAGGCACAGATACCACCAAGAATACAATGGCTTCCACCTACACTCATAATTGAAATAAATGCTATTTTTTAATTAGAGGTTAATGAAATTTAAGATGTAATTGTTCCCTTCCAAGTTCATGCCTCTCTTAGATTCTGTCCATAGATCTCCCAGTTCATGGAACCTCGTGAGGTTAAGAATCTCCCCCCCAGAATGTTCTCATCTGCAAAGTCAAAGCTAGCTCTCCATAAATCCTTTGTTCTATCCTAAGACAAGGGAGGTTAGATACTCTCCCATATAAAGGCTTTTGTTTAATTAGGTGTCCCAGAAGTTGCATGTAATCACTTTTACTACATCCGAGAGGAAAGAACTTAGTCATAGAACTACAGTTAACTTCAAAGGAGGCTAGAAGTTTAGTCTATATCACATTACATTATAGGGTTCATTTAATAAGAAGAAACTAAAAAAATGAGTAATTGGGAACACTGTTAGCTATCCCTGACGAAGAAATAGATTTCCCTTTGAATAGCCTTATTTCTAGAAAACTAGGAAAGAAAAGTGTCAAAACAAACTAATTTTTTAAAAATATTTTAAGATACTGGTTGAAAGAAAATGCAGGAAGAACCAAGAGATAGGCCTAAAAAATTTTTTATTGGGGCACCTGGGTGGCTCAGTTGGTTAAGCCACTGCCTTCGGCTCAGGTCATGATCCCAGAGACTCCAGGATCGAGTCCCACATCTGGCTCCCTGCTCAGCAGGAAGCCTGCTTCTCCCTCTCTCACTCCCCCTGTTTGTGTTCCCTCTCTGGCTGTGTTTCTCTCTGTCAAATAAATAACATCTTTAAAAAAAATTTTGTTATTGTTTACCTAAGGTTTTGTTTTATACCTAATGATGCCCTAATGCAAAGAAAGAAGGTTATAGAATATAAATAAATGTCACTGTTTTTTATTATACCTTTCAGGAAACTATTTATTTATTATATTCGTTCTATATGGTGTGCATGAAATTGAATTCTGCTGCCCAGGTTTCAATAGTGGGCACATCAACATGGCCCCAGCAATTGGTTAAATAATAGATTTAGTCAGAATTTTGACCTATGATGAAAACACTCCTGAATATAATAACCAGTGAAGGTAATGTAGTCCAGCTATCATATGGAGAGAACCTATCTGGATACAGGCAGAGGTAAGCAAAGCCTGGAGATTAAAAATCATAATATAATACTAATGGCATTAAATAAACTTCTGAATCTAGCCATGACTAAACCAGATACCCCCAGTACCCAGTTACAAAAGTCAATTGATTCCTCTTTAGATTAAATGAATACAAGATATATTTGCATTCAACATGTCTCTGAATAACAGTGATTTTTTATATATATATTTTAAAATTTGGGAACTGATGAGGATGTTCGGATACTGTGCACCACATGTATACTCTACAACACTGACATTCTCCTCCTTGATCTTTTTCTTTGACCACTCACTTCACTTTGAGCAAAATTGACAAGGATCCTGCATGATTCTACTCTTTGTAATAAACTAGGGATACTGACTAACATCAATATTTATTTACTTATTCTCATAACTGTAAAATAGCTTCCTTTAAATTTTAATTTTGTAAGATGCCATCAGCCTATACTGAGAGCTATCATAAGAAATAGCCATATGAAATGGGTTACTCTATTCCTTGTAAGATGTGAATGCAGGCAATATTGCCTAAGTTAAACAGTGCCTGCTCAATGGAGACCCAGAAGAAGAAGTTTATCTTTGTTATCAGGATTTCTGTGTTACCAAGGCAACTAGAATATTTTTAGATTATGGATATTATAAATTATGTAATCATATTTTTTTTCTTACAAGTTACTTGGAAGCGTAAAGCCAATGTGTGGCTCATCTCTACTAGAAGAGCAAAATAATCACCCACAGATTCATTTTTTTTCTTTGCCCCAATGCACTCAATTTTTAAAGGTTCTTTTATATTTTGTTACATGGATTTTCACATATAACTTTAAATACCTTTTTTGGAAACTGAACGAAGAGTAGACACGTATTTTCTCTTATTATTTCATTAATGCAGTAATAAATTATTATAATTAATTATATTAACAACGAAAATAACATAATAGGGAGTCACCCATGATCAGTTATCACTGATGCCTCTATATTTACATATGGTTTGTTATTAGCTTATAACTTTGCATTTGGGGTTTACTATTCCAGACAAACTGTATGTGTCATCATGAGTTTACCATACAACAGTGAAAGAGGGTAATAGAATTTTGAATATTACATTTTTATCAGAGATTCAATGTGAATTTGAAGGCTTGGTTATATTGGATGGACAGAGCACTTAATATAGTACAATTAGTTTTTACTAAAAAGAGGATGAAAAATTTGAAGATATGGGCATTAGCCATGAAAATTATCTTTAATTGGAGAAAGAAATCACAGACCACTGCCAAACAGAGAATGATGTGGAATATTATAGTAAACTTTTCTGAAATTGGCATCTAAATTATTAAATATATGTTTCCCCCTGAATTTTGTTATTTTTTATTTCTCTAAGATACATCTGACACAACTGTAAAAAGACATTATTTCTTGCATAGCACTTACATATTCCCTATTATACATTAAGTAATTTTCCAGTTGACCTGTAAATTTCCCTGTTCCTGACTGCTTAATTCTATACCTTGTTCCATCTATATTGACAGCACTACTGAAAGCAGCCTAACATTTACCACATGCAAAAGAGAATAACATTGCATGTCCTAACTAGAGCTCAGTTAATTAATATTTATATGGACAACCTTACCATTAGTTTGTTTATATAATATCAAAAATACTGACCAAAATAAATTAAGTATATGGACATATAGGCTTGACCAATGTTCTCACCCTTAATGCTTTCATACAATGGTTTCCTTCAAGCAATGGAAAGGGAAATACAACCAAATTATTTTTCAGATAATATTATGGAGCTGATATTATGATATAAACAAAAAATGACGTAAATAAAAAAATCCCTGTACTAATCCTTCACCCCAACCACTGTTCTTAAGTAATATGAAAAACCATTTTCAGAAAACCCCTTGAGGGGAGTAATACTGAATTACACCATATGGCAGGCCCTAGAAGCCCGTACCACAGTGGTTTGTACATCCTAGGTACTAAGATTTTTAAGAACTTCTAGACTCTGAGATAAAATCATCTCCCTTTTTGTTGAATCAACAACTACTAATGAAGCACTTTCTCTATGTCAGATATAGGAGATACCATTATGACATGGCAGGATACTGCTATCATGAGATTTGGGTGCTTTGTAATAACATAACACTAAAAATAACGTTATGCTTGAGCTATGAGAAAGATAAAGGATCTTGATTTTTCTCAAAAAAATTTAGCTATAGAAAATGTTTCTGCAATCAGCTATCAATCAATATGAAACTCAATGTCTAAGGGACAATTTATAATGAGAAAATGAGGCAATATCAAATATCAAAAAAAAACCTTAGAAATATGGAAAATATAAGGATAGTCTGTGCAATCTCATTCAGATTCCTTAATTAATTTTAGATCCTTTGCATTATCAAAAATACCACATAATTGGGGGGCCTAGGCAGCTCAGCCAGTTGACAATGAATGACTCTTGATTTTTGGCTCAGATCATGATCTCATGGGTTGTGGGATCCGGTCCCATTTTCGCTCTGCACTCAGCACAGAGTCTGCTTGAGATTCTCTCCCTCTGCCCCTCACCCGGCTCATGTGTGGGTGTGCACATGCACACTCTTTCTAAAAATAAATAATAAATAAAAAAAAAAACTACACAAGTATATATTGTCAGGAAAAGTCTGTATTTTATGAACAATCAAGTATAATGATGAGACTGTCATGAATAGTCAATAGGTAACAATAACAGAAAGAAATATACTGATGAGATGAAGAATATTCCCACCTTCTCCATTTTATGAGCTAACCTCATGTATGACTTAAATTGAAATAAATCCCAGATAATTAGGAAAATGCTATAGATGTCTTTTCCCTTCTAAGAGTATTCTGTTATTTCCCTACAAATCCATAGACAGTTAAAAAAATTAACTGTCTTCACAGTACAGAATACAGCATAGACACACTCACATTTCCAGTAACAAGTATACCAGTGAGTGGTAGGAAAATGCCAATCATAGTCTCACCAAACCATAATCCCAGCTCCAGAAAGCAGTAACAATTTAATCATTTGGCCACTTCGATGACATTGAAAAAAAAGTAATGAAATCATTCTACTTCATAATTCAATAACATAATTCATACTAGAGAATTTAAAATGGATTTCACACATTTAAAAATACATTTTTATTTTTATTAAATGTATTTTATAACTTACCAGAGGGAGTAGCTAAACAGCTCTGACAGCCATGTAACTGACTGAAAGCCTGAACTCAAGCAAAAAAGAGGGGAAAAAAAAGAAATTTTGAACTTTATTTTGTATTTTAATAGGATCAGTTAGCAAGTTTAAATTCCCTCTGCTCATTGTGCTTTCAAGTTACAAATGAGATCTAAAACTATGAAGTAAAAGCAAGAAGAAAATGATCTGCAGACTCTCTGATGCTGGGGAAAATATATACAATGGGTTAGATGAAGAAATGACCTTTATCTGCCAAAGTAATCTCAATATATTTCATACATATTTTTGAGTACTCTATAAGAAAGCAAATTATGTGAGATAAAGTTGTTAAAATCAAAGTTAAATGATACAAAATGTCACTTCATTTAAAATGCAATGTTATAGAAACAAATTAATGCAATGTGACCAGTGACAAAAATGCAGAAAGGATCCTTTTTCTATTTCTCTATTTCTCTATTAGGAAGAAGCACATAGTATTGGTTATCATACCATAAGATACCCCAGTATCGTCATGTGTAAGACCTTCAGATCTAACCTGACCTCCTCAGAATGGATATCCACACTACAGTATGTTAGGAGACCTTTTTGATACCACTTTGATAATTCTTTGCAAACCTCCATTAGAAACAGAGAAAAGCCACTTCAAGAGTGTGCACTTAGAGCTTACTGTTTACCTATACACTCATAAGATCAAAACCCCTGGTCTTACTGTTTTTGTTAACAAGGAGCAGTAAAAGTCTTCCCACATACTGAGTTTTGGTTTCCATTTTACAATCTGAGATGACAGACGGCACAAAAATGATGAGAAAACTGTGGGGAGGCTTCCAGAAGATTGATTCTCTCATCAGCTGATTCTTTTCTAGTTAGTCTTTTATTGACTACAAAGGTATAGCCAATGCAGAAAAGGAAAACCAGACTGCCCTGTTTAATCCTGAGGGCATTGGCAAAAGGTGATCACTTTTTGAGAAAACAGAGGCCTACAAGGAAATCAGTGCACTGTATGAGCCGTTAAGCTGATTTAAACACACAAGGGATGCCTGGGGTTGAGCGCAAGATCTCTGAGGTGTGAGATGAGAATGAAACCATCCCACAGACTAATATTACTGAGCTTTAGTAGCAGGTGGTACAGTTGATCAGTCAGGAACCTGTCATTTGGAGAATAGGCCAATATATCTGAGAGACACGAAAAATCCTTCATTTTTTTTTTTTCCCTCCTTGTCACCAAGAGGAAAAATATTGCGATTTTTAACTTTGGGCAATTATCAACTACAAGTTATCACAATTTAGGCACACATAAGAAGTGAGGGAAACTAAAACGTAGCTACATTTTCTGACTTTTGTCTAAGACCACAGACTATAGAATAACTCGTTGTGGCTGAATCAGATATTCAGTTCTGATTTCAGCCCATCTGGAATGAAGCCTTTCCATGCTAGCAGGTAACAATAAGAGAGAGAAATAGGTAACAATATTAACCTGCAATCCAGACAGCCAGAAAAATCCACATGGAATTTGCATAGCTAGAGAGAGAAGTAAGGATTTACATATCCCTTCCTGTTTTGCTGATTTTATGATCTGGATGGTTGGTTTTCTTATGGGGTTGCTATTACTTAAACAATTGCAGAGAAAAATCTGCAATTAGACAATATCTGCTTGCTGACTAGGGTCTTAGAAAGAGTATAAAATGTTAAAGTGTGCTGTTAACTTATATTTGTTCTTGCACGATCTGACCCTATCATTCTTCCACTTGCTAATTCCTATAGACAATTCAACAATCTAAGCCTGAAGTGACAAATTAAATCAAGTATAATAGACGAAGTACCACAGGTTTTAAAAAGGTATTTTCCCTACAACTTATTCTGCACCAAGAACATTTAATTTACAATAAGAGTTAATGAGAATATTATTAAGGTATTTTACTAAAACTAAGACATCATCAAATTCAAAGGCACTTCATTCCAAACATGTTATGTTCTAAAATGAGAAGATATGATATTTGATTTGGATTTTATTTGCCATGAGTTAACCATAGAATTCCTAGATACAGTAGTCTTCTCTTTGAGTAATCTTTTATGACAGTACATATCATTAATGATTACACTGACAATTATTTTTTGAGTGTCCACCAGATATTTTGTAATTTCCTCAATTCAGGAGAATATGTGATAGTGTGTTTGTGTGTATAAGTTTGTGTGTAGGATGTGTGTCAATAATAAAAGTCAATAATAAAAGAGTCGAACAAATTTGCCTCATCAATTTATCTCTTTACTTCTTTACTAGAATGTTCTGCTAATAGAGCCCAGAAATAATATACTAAAAAATACCAGAAAGAAACATATACCAGAAATAACTTTGCAGAGGATAAATTCTTCTTAAAACTTTAACCAATTCAGCTTTACACATTTTTTAAAAATATTTTTGCAATATGCTGCCTTCTCATTACTTCTGCCAGCTCTTCGGTTTGAACCTTGACATAAGGCACTAATGCTTACATGCATGAACTCAAATCAGGAAATTATTTTCCCTGACTGTCGTCCTCAGTCTTTATGCCTCCCTCACCCCTTTACACCTACTGATCTCATACTATCCCAAGTCCATTGATACCTGCCTCTTGTAAAAGCCAAACAGCTTCAGCTCCCTCTACCCTCATTTATCTTCCTATCTCTGGCTAGCCGTAACCCAGATCTGCCTTTCTTCATGTCTCTGGACAACCTAATTGTCAGAAAATGGGCCAAGCAGCACCCACACATACCCCAGAGTGATAGATAGCATGCACAGGGGAAATTCAAGGAGCAGGCATGATGGCAGGTATTTAGGCCCAGCTGCCTAAATACTGTGCAGAGCACCAAAACCTGTGAGGACTCCTGGTGAGGGGCAGAGACCCTTGGACTGCGGCACTGTCCAAGGTCAAGGAAGTGCTGCCCCTCCACTGGCATGATCAGAAGTCAGGGTACAACAATACTGTCATATGCCAGATATTGACTCCAACCGTCAGCTTGCAGTACTAGCTCCTCCCCTGACCCAGTCACGGGGACAGAGAAGAGGCAATGCGGTTGAAATTGTCTCAAGCACAGTGTATAACCTCTCACGAGTGAGGACACACCAGGCCCTTCCCTGGTTTGGTAATGAAGCTGGGAGCCCACGTCTTGCAGAGGAAACTTTACCACGCAGAAAGCACAATGTTATCAGCCTTTACCACTGAGGAAACACCAGCCCCTTCCTAAGCCTGGTGTGGGACTGGGATCCAAGTTTCGTTACTGACTAGGATCAGTTGCCAGTTTCCACAGAACTTTGTAGAAAGCTAGTGCCTTCCCTGGGTGGCCAGGTTGCATGAGTTAAGCCTTAAAAACTTGAATCTTTATCTCTCAGGGTTTAAAAAATCAAAATGAAATAGAAGTTCTAATAGTTAAACTTCATAGACCAATTTTTACTCTCTCTGGAGATCACATTTTCTCCAACCCAGGATAAATGGGAACACCCATAGTCTCAGCTCCTGCTCCCTCTCTGCCAGGCATTGCTGGGAAAGTCACTACACTGTGTACAGTTATTCAGATATAAGCTGGGTGCGTAACTGCCCTTTGCAGCAATCCTTATTTAATTTCTGTGCTGTTTCCTACAGTGTTAGTTATAAACTTTCCCCCTCTTTGCAGACTCTCATTCTCAGGAGAAACTTTGCTGTTATAATTACAGAATCTTTGAAAAGAAACATCAATGTTTCTATTGCAGCCTCTAAATATTTCTCCTTATTTACTTATTTTTTTTTCCTGTTTTGCTCTTTCTGTATTAGAGCACTCAATCCTTTCCTCCTTTAGGTCTATCTATATTCTATCAGGTAGCCATGATACCTCTCATACCTTCTGTTTCTTATTTTTGCATTTTCCCCTCCACTAATACATATGTTCCCATGAATCAAAAGGTAATTTAATAAAATACCTCTATTTGTCCTCCAGCTGGTTTTGTTCCATATACTTCCTTCCACGGCAAACTTAATACTCTTTTTCTCTGCCTTAATTTTTTTATCTGTTAACTCATCCCTTAATTCCTACTAACCAGGGTGCCACCACCAAAAATGCTCCATCTAAGATCATAATATCAGCAGTTAGTAAATGAGGGTGAAATCTGTTAAATGCTTTACAAATATGAAAGATCATTCTTACCAAATGTCCTGTGATTTTCAATGCTCTTCCTATCTCTGATTCCTATCTCTGAAGCTGAACTTCAGAACAAAGCAATTCCTCCATCTTTAAAAATTGTTTTATCCCTATCTTACCATTTGAACCTAACCCATACCAAATAAAGATATTAAAAGAATTAACAAGGTTATAAGCAAATTAATGATAAAACCAATGCATTCAATTGCAGTAGCATAAAAATCACACATGTACATGCATTCTTTGAATGTACATTCTTTCTCTTGTATATTATGTGTTTACTACAAATCGGCCAAAAGAAAATTTTATGTATATATTTCTGTAAACTATGCCTTTAAAAATAAGCTTTGTGAATTGCGTATTTGTGTTGCTTTGCATTAGGACTAATTAATTCTTTATGATATTTTAGATGTTTTGTGAAATAAAGTCTTTAAATGATTCCTCTCTAACACTGTGGCAGTTTTTGCTTTCAGCTATGCATACATTATATATGACATGCATATTTAATGTAAATATCTCACATATAGATGAAAAGTATGATTGTACAATTTGCCACTTACCTTCAGGGGTGGGAGTTAAGAGACATTTTATTTTTAAAAGAAATTACTTGGATTAGAGATAGACAGATCTTCTCACTGCCAAACCAAATGTAAGAGTAAAAAAAGAAACTCCTAGCAAATGTAGACATACAATGGAACTGATGGATAAAATAATAGCCTAGCTTATCTACAGCACCAAAAAATATATTTCAATATTCTCTTTGCCAACTCAGAAAAAAAAGTAACAAGGGAGAAATTTTATTTCTCAGTCTCTAAAAGTAGAAAGGAAAATTCCGTGTAAGAATACATAAATTGTAAATGCCATTTAACAGATATCACATGTGAAAGTGCCTTCAGTGCAATATTTCCAATTTGCTTAGACAACTTGAAAGTAAAACATCAAGATAAGTGCCCATAACTTGCCCAGAAAGGCCAAGCTTTAAAGAAAAACAGTATTTTCTGATTTAACTTATTACTATTGATTCACAAGGGAGAAGTTGCATTCAAATATGTATTTTCAAACGAACACATCATACACTGAAAACATCAAAATACACTGAAACAGTCTTTAAAGAAAAAGAAAAATAAGAATAAAACTCTCATTATTCACATGCAAACATCCATTTCAGCTCACACTGGCAGCCTCAAGTATCAATGATTTCTCTTAATATATATTTGTTAAAAATCCAATTAAAGTCAATTGTGAGAGGAAAAAATTACCGACCCAATATTTACTTTTGACATTATATTCAAGGTTCTTTTGTGTCTCATTCCAAGTTGTAACCTTCTCATTTAAACCACTCAATCACTTAGTCTATCACAAAGGCATAATTATGGCCTTACCTCATTTTGTCTTGCTTCTCCTGCCCCACCTCAGTGCAGCTAGTGCTGAACAAGTTATATGTCAGGAAGACTACCAGCTGGAGGACTCTGCCATACATTTCATGGAAGAGATGCTAACAGAGCCCTATTTTTTTTAAAGATTTTATTTATTTATTTGACAGAGAGAGAGAGATCACAAGCAGGCAGAGAGAGAGGAGGAAGCAGGCTCCCTGCTGAGCAAAGAGCCCAACGCGGGCCTCAATCCCAGGACCTGGAGATCATGACCTGAGCCAAAGGCAGAGGCTTTAACCCACTGAGCTACCCAGGCGCCCAACAGAGCCCTATTTTAAACAGTTACGCAAGTGTTGCTAAGCAGGAGGTTCCACAAAGTCCGGGTTCTTACTCATTTTGCACATCTTTTCTCCTAAGCCAGAGATATACACCACATTCAAGTTTAGTCTCCATAGTGTGAAACTAAGCAAAATTTGGGACATCTTTGAATAAGTCATGATACGAATCTATAAACCTAGACTATTTCCTATCTCTGTAATATTCTGGTCCTTCCAGATTTAAATAGATTACTTTTACTACTTATGTACTGAGCTGGTTATATTATTTTGCGGAATGTTTATACTATCTTCACGAGAAAAGATATGAACCTATTACAAAGGTTACAGTAATATAAAAGGTCTGAATAAAGCTAAAAAAAACACTCCAAAGACACTCTTAATGATGTTTAAATATAATACAAATGGAAAAAAATGTACCAGATATGAACAAAAAATATCTAGGTAGCAAATCTGATGTATTCAAATTTAAGACAAAACCATATTTAAAAAAGAAAAATGTTGTATTCTGATAAAAGGAACAACAAAAAATGTAGAATGTGAACATACTAACGTATACAGAGTTAACTACATACCCTTATAATATATCAAGGAATTTAGAAGAACTCTAGATGTTAATTTTACACAGCATACAGATACAAAGAAAGCAACCAGATATGTGCAGAGATAGCAAATATCTGAAAAAGAAAACTCATAAGCTTGAGATTATATATAGAACTCTACACCCACAGAGAAGACATATTTTTTTGAGTACATACAGAATATTAACAAAAATAGTTCACATATTCAGTCATGAGGCAGCGGTAATAAATCCCAAAGGACAATATGATAAATTTTTCCTCTGTCCTCAATGCAACAAAATTCAAAATTAATAACAGAAAGATAACTTTAATTTCCTACATGTATTGGAAATTAAATAATATACCATTATCTAATGCCTGGATCAAAGTAAAATACATTAAGAAATATTTTAAAACTTAATGACAATGAAAACAGAACATGTTGAACTGTGTGGGACAAAAGTGAAGTGAAAGCATAGTTTAAATGTGTGTATCAGGGCCACCTGGGTGGCTCAGTCAGTTAAGAGTCTGCCTTCAGCTCAGGTCATGATCTCAGGATCCTGAGATCAAGCCCCACATTGGGCTCTCTGCTAAGTAGAGAGCCTACTTCCCCCTCTACCCCTCTTCTTGACCCTCCCCGTGCTTTGTACTCTCTCTCTCTCGAATAAATAAATAAATCTTTAGTAAATAAATAAATACATAAACATATGTAACAGGAAAAAAGGAAAATTAAATATAAACAAATGCAATGTTTCAAGAAAGAGATTGTAAAATAGCAACACCTAAAAAATCAAAAGAAAGAAATAATAAAGATAAAGGAAGAACAAAAATATATTTATTCTTTTAAGAAAGAATTTAGAAACACTGACAAAAAAAAGAGGCAAAATGTAAATAAACACAATGCAGAACAGAAAAAGAAAATAAAACAAAAAAGAGGCTAACACATTAGAGTATTATTACAATTATATCAATAAACTTGAAAGCCCATGTAAAATGGATCTGTTCCTACAAAATTATAAAATGCCAAAATTGACAAAAGATAAAAGACCACAAAATCTTACCAAAATTTAAGTGGTAGCTCTTTCTACAAAACTTAAGGTCTAGATGGGTTTTATGCATCATTCTACCACACTTTCAGTGAGTTGCTAATTTCTGTCTCACACAATACATATATATTTTTTTAATTTAAAAAAGGGACATAAAAGGATCCACATAATTTATGGGGCCACCACTATAATACTAAGACAATGTAAATTTGCAAAATCATGAGGCCATTTCACTTACAAACATACAAACAAAATTCCTAAAGAAAATATTAGCAAACTAAAGTCCAAGAAAATATATCATGATTAAGCAGAGTACATTACAGAAGTGCAAGGATGTTTCAACATCCAAAATATACCTTCTACCACACTGTTATTAAGAAAAAGAGAAAAAAAAACATGATTCTCTCAAATAATTTAAAAAACCTTTAGCAAACTAGAAAAAGCAGGGAATTCCCTTAAAGAGTAGGTCAATATATGTGTTAATTCTGTTACTATATAACATATTACCCCAAGACTCCACAACTTAAAACAACTAACATTTATTTTCTCCTATTTTTTGTGAATCAGTGAAGTGGATACAGATGAGCTGGGTAGTTCTGCCCGAGTCTCTCACAAGGCTGCTATCAAGATGTGGACCAGGGCCATAATCATCACAAAATTTCACTGAAGGAGAATCTACTTCCAAACCCACTCACAGGCCTCAGTAGAACTGCTTCCAAACTCATCCTCACAACTTAACTGAACAAAGAAAATTGACTGCCAGCTCATTTATGTGGGCCTTGTGGAAGGGCTGCCTCATGAGAGGGCAACTGATTTCCTTCCCCCAGAGCAAACAACAGGGTGCATCCAAGACAAAAATAAGAGTCTTTGTTATAACCTAATCTTGGAAGTGACATATCACTTCTACCATATCCTATTCATTAGAAGTGAATAAATAACTTCACTCCACCCTCAAGGAAAGAAAAGTACAAAAGAGCATAAATACCAAGGCAGAGATTTGGAGGGGGAGGCATCTTAGGGGCTGTCTACCAACATGTGATATACTAAAATCTATACCAATAAAGGAATGTTAATGGGAAACCCAGAATATGAATGCATTCAATTTGAGATGGAGAATAAGACAAAGATGCCTATTGTCTTTAAGCATACTATTCTTAATGATTGATATACTCTGGTATTCTTGGCCAACATGATAAAGAAGTAAAAATAAGGAAGTATATGAACAGGAGAGAAGACATAAACTAGCAAGACATAAACATCTCCCTTTAAAAAAATCAGTAACTATAAAAAGTTTATCATTTGCCAGCTAAAAAAATCAGCTCACAAAATTAAAAGCATTTATTTAAATTAGTAACAACCCAATAAAATGGGACTTAAAATTCAAGATACAATTCATCATAACAACATAAATCATAAAATATATAAGAAGTAATGAAAGCAAGAATATAAATTCTCTCATTAGAGGAAATAATAAATAAATAACTATGTTAGTCAGTTCCAAGTACTACAACAAAATACCATTAACTGGTGGCTTAAACAACAGGTATTTATTTCTCAAAAGTTCTGGAGGCTGGGAAATCCAACATTAAGGTGCTGGCAAATTCAAGTCCTGGTGAGGGACCTCTTTCTGTGTTGCAGATGATTGCCTTTTTGTACACTTACGTGGCAGAGAGAAAGAAAGCTTGGTCTTTCTTCCCTTTCTTATAAAAACACTAAATCATATCATGGGAGCTCAACCTCATTACCTCATTTAAATCCAATCATGTCCTAAAGACCTCACCTCCAAATACCATCACATTAGAGGTCAGAGCTCCAACATTTATTTGGAAGAGACCACAAACACTGTCCATAACAAGAACATAGATGTTTATCTGAATAAATGAAGGGACATTCAATATCATGGAAGGAATGATTCTATATTATTAAAAAGACCAATTAAAATTCTAATTGGTTATTTTTGAGTAACCTAAAATACTTACTCTAAAGTTTCATGGATATGTAAAGGTCTGGGGAAATTAATCTAACCTTATAAATGAGGGGTAAGATATTACCTGTCTTTCCAGATATAATTCATATAGTAAATTTAAAACCATAAGAAAAGGTGATAGTGATGTAATATTAACAAATAAAACAATAAAAAAGAAAGCTCAGAGACAGACCCTGGCATATATGGGAACATTTTAGATTCATATATAGTCAAAGAATGGGTTTTTTGTATGTTATACCAATGTTGCATTCTTGGGATAAACACTACTTGCTGATAACATATTTGTCTTTTTATGTATAGCTAGATACAGATTGCTAGAACTTTATTTATGGCTTTTATACCTATTTTCATGAGCAATATTAGCCTGTAGTTTTATTGTAATATCTCTGTGTAGTTTTGATATCAGGTTAATGCTGGATTCATAGAATAAACTGAAAAGTCTTCTCTCCTTTTCAATTTTCTGAAGAGTTTCTGGAGAAGTAGCATTATATTTTCCATATTTGTTAGAATTGACTCAAGAAGTCATTTGGACCTGTAATTTTCTTCACAAGAACATATTTAACTACAATTCAACATCTTCCATAGATATAGGACAAGTTGTGTTATTTATTTCTTCTTGAATAAGCTTTCATAGTTTATTTCATTCAAGAATTTTTTCCATCCATGTAAGTTGTCAAATTTATTGGCAAAAAGTTGTTCATAAATTTTCTATTTGTCATGATATTTGTAGTGATACTGTGTCTCTAATTCCTGATGTTGGTGACCTGTATTATCTTTCTTTTTTCTTGTTCACTCTGTTAATTAAAGGTTTACCAACTTTATTGATCTCAAAATACCAGATTTTTTTCATTGATTTTCTCTATTGTTGTTTTCTATTTTATTGACTTCCACTCTGATACTCCTTTTTTTCTTTCTTCTCTTTACTTAGCATTTAATTTTCTCCTTTTTTTCTAGCTACTTAGTATTTAATTTTCTCTTCTTTTTCTAGCTACTTAGCACTTGTTAGTTACTTAAAGTTGAAATCCAGTAAATTAACTCAAGACTTTTCCATTTTTCTAATATAGGCATTCAGTGCTATACATTTCCTTGTAAGTACTACTCTAGCACCACGCCATAAATTCTGGTATGTCCTTGTTTCCATTCATTTCAAAATTCTCTTTAATTTCCCTTTCCATTTCTTCCCTGACTCATGGGTTATTTAAAACTGTGTACTTTCATTTCCAAATATCTGGCTACTTTCCAGGTACCTTTCTTTTATTGATTTCTAAGTTACTTGCACAGTAGTCAGAGAATACATGTTCTATGACTTAGCGCTTTGCACATTGGTTGAGACGTGCTTTATTTATGACTCAGATTAAAATCTATATTTTTACATGTTAATGTGCTCTTAAAACAAATGTGTATTTTTCTATTTTGCACTTTATGTTTTATAAGTACCAATTACCTTAAATGAATTGGTTGTAGTGTTTAGATTTTCTTTTTTTTTTATTGTTACTTAAATTTTTTTTTCCAGTGTTCCAAGATTCATTCCCCATTCCCCACACCCAGTGCTCTATGCAATAGGTGCCCTCAGTACCCACCACCAGGCTCTCCCATCCCCCACCCCCCTCCCTCCAAGTCTCTCAGTTTGTTTCTGTGTCCAAAGTCTCTGTTGTTTCGTTTCTCTCCCTGGATTACCCTACTTCCCATTTACTTTCCTTCTCCTACTGTCCTCTAGGTTACCCCTTATGCACTGCAAGTAAGTTCACTTACTTGCAGTGTTTAGATTCTCTATATCCTTACTGATTTTCCATTTCCAAGAGTTATTGAGAGAGACAGATGTTGAAATCTACAGCTATAACTAAGTTTATCAATTTCTCCAAGCAATTCTCTCTTTTTGCTTCATATGTTTGGGGTGCTGCCATCTTAATAAATTGATCCTTTTATCATTATGCAATAAACTTCTTTATCTCTGGGAATATTTTTGGCTCTGAAATCTAGTTTTTCCCATATTAATATAGCCTCTCTGATTTATTTTGATAAGTATCATTGTTGCATAATGGTTTTCATTCTTTTAGTTTTAACCTATTTGCATATTTATATTAAAAGTACATTTCTTGTACTCAGCAGATAGTTAGCTCTTATATTTTGTCCAATTGAACAATATTTGCCTTTTAATTGGTATATTTAGATCACTGGCACTTAATTTAATTTATTAATATGGTTAGACTTAAATATCTTGTTTTCTGTTTTCCATTTGTCATATTCTTTGCCTCTTTTTTTCTTCTTTTTATTGCCTTCTCAAGACTGGAAGTATTGCTTGAAAGAGGACTATGATGAAAGAGTTAAGGAGATGAGGTGATACTTCTTAAGTATCTAAGTGCAGATCTTCAGTAGAATATGAGTGTGAGATTCAGAAGAGTAGTCTAGGAGAGAGAAAATAATTTCAGAGTCATCTGCACATTCTTGGTATTTTAGAGCCTTGAGACTGTATATAATCACTTGGAATGGGAGTATGAATGGTAAAGATAAGAAGACCAAGAAAAAGTCCTAGGCTACTCCATTTTTATAAGGGAGAGAGAGCTAAGGAAGAAACTGCAACTGGTACTCATAAGAAATCACAAGAAAAGTTGGAGATTAATCATTTTAGGGTGTTGTCTCAGAAGCCAGGAAAAGAAAGACTTTAGTTCAATAAAAATAAAGACTAAAAAAAGACTAATAGATTTAGCAGTGTGGAAGTCTTTGATGACTTCAGTAAGAACAGATTTGGTACAAACGAGAGGACAAAGCCAGATCTGAATAGATTCACCAGAGAATGGGAGAGAAAATATTGGAGAGAGTGACTACAGATTTTTTTTTCAGATTGTTCTCTTATGAAGGGACTTATTTAAGATCAATTAAATAACACCTCATTTGTCTGATAATGCAAATAATATAGTAGAGGGGGAAAATTACCAGAAAATAGGGGAGAATATTTCATTCATCAATTCATTTTATGATTCCAGCATAAACCAAATCCCAAACCTGAGGAAATGTGTGAAAAAAAATTATAGACTATCTTTCATGAATACAAACTAAAGTTCCTAAAAATAGGAGCAAATTGAATAAAACAACATAGAAAAGTAATAATACATCATGACTAAAAAAATACCTTTCTTTCTTCAGAGAGAAAGTTGGTTTAACATCCTGAAATCAGTCAATGTAACTTACCATTTTAACTCAATAAAGAAAAAACTTATATCATTTTACAAAATTCAATATCCTTTCACAATAAAAACCCATAGCAAATAGGAATAGTAAGGAATTCCTTAAACTGATCACCGATTCTTTAAAAAATATACTTAATGGTGAAAAACTAAACTGATTTCCCATGAGACTGGAAACAAAGTAAGGATACTTACTTAACTTAACAACTTCAGTTCATTATTTCACAAAATGTCCTAGCCATTGCAATATAACAACCAGCAGGAAAAAAAAGGCATGAATGTCTAAAATGAACAAGTGAAACTATCCATATTAGTACATATAATATTCTATCTATAAAATACTAGGGAATGTACAAAATAACTACCAAAACTAATGTGTGAATTTAGCAAAGATACATGACACAAAATTCATCTTCAAAATAAGTTATTCTCATACTCTAGTAGAAAATTAGTAGAAACAAAATTTTAAATCACTTTTACAGTAGCACAAAAAATTATGAAATATCTACTAAAAAATGTTTAAGAAATCTACACTGAAGACTACCAAAAAAAGCGGAGGGAAATTTAAAAAGACTTTTACCATGTTCCTGAATTAAAATACTCAATATTATTAAGATGTCAATTGGTTTATAGATTCAAGAAAATTCCAGTAAAAAAATCCACATCTCTTTTTTAATAATTTGACCAACTGATTCTAAGATGTGTTTCGGGGAACCTGGGTGGCAGAGTCAGTTAAGTGTCAGA
The DNA here is from genome assembly GCA_004023965.1 of Spilogale gracilis. NCBI lineage: Eukaryota > Metazoa > Chordata > Mammalia > Carnivora > Mephitidae > Spilogale > Spilogale gracilis. Next base: position 177,207 of record PITA01001801.1, read on the forward strand.
CTCTTGGTTTCAGCTCAAGTCTGATCTCAGCATTGTGAGATTGAGATTGAGCCCATGTCAGGCTCCATGCTCAGTGTAGAGTCTGCTTGAGTCCCTCCCTCTTCTCTGCCTCTCCCCTGTGCACTCTCTCTCTCATAAATATATTGAAACCATTTATGAGGAGGACTGAGTAATGTGAAGAATTATTGAATAATTGTATTGTACACCTGAAACTAATAGAAAATTGTATGTTAAATATACTAGAATTAAAATGAAAAACAATTCAAAAAAGCTAATCTAATTAAACACTACATAATTTCAGTTTATTTGACTTAAACTGCAATTCAAAGTTTAAAAAAAGGGTGCCTGGGTGGTTCAGTAAGTTAAAACCTCTGCCTTCCACTCAGGGCGTGATCCTGGGATCAAGGTCTTCGTTGGGCTCTCTGCTCAGCATGAAGCCTGTTTCTTCCACTCTCTCTGCCTGCCTCTCTGACTACTTGGGATCACTCTGTCAAATAAATAAAATATTTTTTTTAAAAAAGTTAAAAATATAGCTCCAATTTAAACTACTATTAGGTTGCCAAATATAATTGAAAGTTATTATAAGGTCAACATAAAATGGACAAATACATTAAGTTGGGACTTATAAAGACAAATACCTATTATAAAACTATGTCAGCATATATAGAAAGACTGAGAATTTTACTAAGCAAGGCAGCTTACCATTTATTTTTTATTCTCATTCCAGTATAGTTAATATACAGTGTTACATTACTTTAGGTGTACACTATAGTGATTTCACAATTCCATACATCACCCAGCGCTCATCACCTGTGCACTCCTTAATCCCCATCACCTATTTCATCTCCCCAACCCCTCCCCTCTGGAAAGCATCTGTTTGTTCTCTATAGTTAAGAGATTGTTTCTTAGTAATGTCTTTCTCTTTTTTCCTTTGTTCATTTGTTTTGTTTTTTAAATTCCACATGTAAATGAAATCATACAGTATTTGTCTTTCTCTGACTTATTTCACTTAGCATTATACTCTCTAGCTCCATCCATGTCATTGCAAATGGCAAGATTTCATTCTTTTTTATGGATGAATAACATTCCATTCATAACATATATATGACATATAGTATAACATAATAACATAATATATATTATAAGATAATATATAATGTCCCATTTTGTCTGATGTGATATATATATATATATATATCACATCTTCTTTATCCATTTATCCATCGGTGGAACTGCTTGGGTTGCTTCCATAATTTGGCTATTATAAATAATGCTATCAACATAAGGATGCATGTATCCCTCTGAATTAGTGCTTTTGTGGTCTTTAGGTAAATATCCAATAGAACAATTTCTAGATCATAGGGCAGTTCTATTTTTTAAGTTTTTGAGGAAACTCCATACTGTTTTCCACAGTGGCTTCACTGGTTTGCATTCCCAACAACAATGCAAAAGTCTTCCTTTCCTCCACATCCTCACCAACACCTGTCTTTTAAGCAAGGCAACTTAGAAGAAGCAGATGTCATAAAAGCAACAGAGCACCACTACCACCAGTCTCTTGGATATTTCTACCATTCCAGTATTATAAAAAATCCTAGTACCTGCAATGCTCAGGGAAAGAAAGCAGCAGGGGTTTTGAACCATGGGAGTGAGAGAAACCTTTCAACTTAAAAAAAAAAGATACACGCACATATACACATACACAGATATGTATGTATGTATGTATATGTATGCATGTTATGTAATATATGGTCATTTATATTATAAAAATCCCCAATGTATTTCTACCTCTGAAATACATACTATCTGCCCACTCTCCTTCCAGTCTGCCTATCTCTCCCCAAGACCTAGCATGGTTTATCTGGCTGTAGTCAGAGCTTTCTTTCTGGCTTTCTCTCTCCTCCTTTCTTTTTCCAATTTGAGAGCAGTCACAAGGATATTTTCAAAGCAAATTCTTCATATATTTACCCTATCTTTAAAATGGACACAATACAAGAAAGTCATAGTGTTTTTTTCAGATCAGAGGCTCATCTATCTAGAGATGATAGATACAGAGGTACATATAGATAGATGACAAATACCTAGATACACACACAGACAGATATTCATTAAATGATAGCGATTACTCAACTTAAAACATGTGAACAGTGTTTCCATTACACAGGAGTCAGGCCACTTGTTTTCATGCAGGCCATCAGCACACTCATACACATAGCACACTCATACACATAGTTTATAGATCAAACTACAGATTTTTGCCTTCCTACTTAATTGGGACTACTTTTTGTGGTTGATATACAAAACTATCTTCTCTTTTGAATTCTCTTTTGAATTCTTTCAGTAGAGTAGAATAACATTTGAGTAAGATTGGAAGTCAAGTGTTACACACAAAAGGAAACCCCTTCTGCTAAAACTGTAGTTACTCTTCTATTGACACTAAAACCTGACATCTCTTGGGTACCTCTTCAGTTGGTTAAGCCTCTGCCTTTGGCTCAGGTCATGATCTCAGGGATGGAGCCCCTTCTCTCTCTCCCTCTGCCAGTCTCCCTGCTTGTGCTCTCTCGTTCTCTCTAAATAAAATCTTTAAAAAATAAAATAAAAATAAAGTCTGGCATCTATTGAGATCAAAGTCTGCCATGGAACAGATTTCTGGCAATTAATATGGGCATCAGAAAGGAATAAGTAATGACTTATGAAGGGACTCAGTTCTGGCACAATTTCATTTAAGCCAGTTGTGATCATGTGCACCAGGATTATTAAATGTGGGTTCAACATTTTCTTTTATCTTTCAGTTGTGGCCTGGGTTATGGCTGGTGCTACTTACTCTATGAATGATTTAAATTTAAAGACACTAACACAGTTATATGTACTTGCCATCTTGCATCCGCCCCAGTGCCCGGGCTTATTTATAAAGAATGTAATTGAATTTTATCACCAATCAACAACCCCCACCAGATGCATCACCCACAATGCTCTTTTTTCTATTTCCTGCAGGTGTTGTCCGACTTTCCTGCTGGCATTTTTTTAGATGGATGTTCAGAAATGAGCTTTGTTTTAACACACACACACACACACACACACACACACACACACCCAGATGCACGTGCATGTCGGCTAAATTTCTGCAAAAAATAAGAATTCAAATGTACAAACCATGACAACTGCTTCAGTTTGCAGTTCAATAAAGAAGTAGAATTCTTGAAATAGCACTTTAAAAAAAAGTTTTTTTTAATTGATTTTTAAAGTTTCATTATCAAAGATTTCCTAAAATGCAGACTAAAGTATAAAGCAACACTATTTCTAATTAATTGTTACTATTCCTATTGTTCTTTCCTTCAGAGGCCAGAATACAATGGTTCTAAACAGTTTCATGTGTTTTATGATAAATCTGATGCTTCAAATTGTCACTTGTTGGAAGAGACCATCTGTGCCTCAATGTTGGCATTCTTCATAGCAGGCTAATACACTTGTCATATTAATAACTATTCCAGCCAATAAATCCATGGATAGAAAATATGATTATGGGATGTGTCATTAACAAACTGTTCCTTCAGGTTGAAATAAAAGCACCTGCTATCCAATTCTTAAGATCTGTAAGTTTTCCTAAAATAATTCGTAATTTTATTTTGTACTGGAGTCATACACACAGCATTTATTTGCCGAAGACCATGTCTGCCTAAGGAGACTATGACTATCTGAAAATGCCATTATCTTATGCTAATGATGTATCACCACAGTAAGCAATAATTAATTATTCAAAAACATATGACTGCTTGGTAAGGCATCCAATATAATGGGGTTGATACAACTTAGCTAGTATAAAGCACAGTGATTTTGTAGAACAAACTGTGTATTTATAATTTAATTTCATGGGGGGGGTTGTTGTCTTTTGTTTTGCTTTTGCACATGTTATCTGGGCAGTAAACATCTTACCACAGTTTTGCCCTACATAAAGTTTAGAATTTTGGTGATCAAATATTTTTTTCATGTAGATTTTTTAAACTTACTGATTTCAGCAAAGAGATTTCTTCATGTTGATTAAAATATTAAATAGTTCCATAAAACTTATTTTTTTTTGTATTCTTTTTTTTTTTTTTTTTTTTTTTTTTTTTTTTTTTTTTTTTTTTTTTTTTTTTTTTTTTTTTTTTTTTTTTTTTTTTTTTTTTTTT